>PVIJ01002688.1:0-153504 GCA_004024925.1 Scalopus aquaticus
TTTATTTATTTATACATACAAGCTGGGGTACAGGCCAGAGGCATGGGGCGGCGAGAGGGTTCATCAGAGACAGAGTGGGGAGCAGAACAGGCAGATCAGAAATACACTGCTGAGGGGAGCAGCGGGAGAGGCAGGAGAGGTCTGCCGCACCATGTGGATTCTCCCTGGCCGGGTGTCGAACTCACATCGCCAGCTGTCGACAGCTCCACAGTGCAGCGCTCAACCGCTGCGCCACCAGGGAGGCTCGTATTTGGTGTTTTCTATGAAGACCTTTTGTACTGAATTTTTATCACAATCTTATCAAATGCTTTTTTATTGCATCTATCAAGAAACCACATGATTTTAAATTTCATTTTATTGATTTATTAGATTCAACACTGATGGATTTATAAATGTTGACTCATTCTTGCACCCATAGAATAAATCCCACTTAATGTTGTTCAATGATCTTTTTGTGTATTGAAATAGGTTCGCAAAATTTTGTTGAGATATTTGCATCTACGTTCATCAGAGATAATGGCCTATAATTTTCTTTTTCTGAGATGTCCTTGTCTGGTTTTGGTATCAGTGCTAGGCTGGCCTCATAAAATCATTTTGGAAATGTTGCCTTCTTTTCAAGATTTTTGGAAAAATTTGAGAAAGATGGGTATTAGAGCTTTGAAAGTTCAGTAAAATTCACAAGTCTATCAATATGGCTTTGGAGTTTTATTTTGGGGAGGTTTTTGATTACTATTTCTCGTGATAGTTCTGTTCAGATTTTGCTCCTTTAACAGTCTTGGGAGGTTGTACAATATAGGAAACTTAGCCATTTCCTCCAGGTTGTCAAATATGTTGTAGTCTCTTATAATTCTATAGTTCTGTACTATCTGTACCATGTCTCCTCTTTCAGTTCTGATTTTATTTCAGTCTTGTTTTTCCTCAGAGTCAAATCAAAGATTTGTCAATTTTGCTGATTGTAAAAAAAAAGTTCTACATTTCATCAATCTTTTCTATTGTTTTTGGTTTTTATTTCACTTATTTCCAATCTGATTTATTATTTTATTATTTCCTTCTATCTACTGACTATGGTCTTTAATTTTTTTCTAGTAATTTGAGAAATTAGGTTATATTGTTTACCACTTTTTGTGCTCCTAGAAATAAGCTTATCTCCTCTTAGTACTACTTTGCTATATTCCAAACATTCTGGTATGTAGTTTTTTTCATTTTCATGTTTCCAGATTTTTTTTCTCCTTTGATTTCTTCAGTGACCAAATAGTTATCGAACATGTTGTTTAATCTCCATGTATTTGTGGTTTTCCCAGATTTCTACTTGTAGCAGATGTCTAATTTGATAGATGATTTCAACCTTAAATTTGCTGAGATTCATTCTGTGTCCTAGTCCCTGTGTCCCTGTCCTTGAGAATGTTCCATATGCACTGAAAAGAATGTATATTCTGCTGCTTTTGGAGGGAATGTTCAGTACATAGACCATTCATCGAGTCAAATGGACCATTTAAGACTGGTGTATCTTTAATGATTTTTCTGTCTGGAGGCTCTACCCATTGATGTAAGGGGGTGTTAAACTCATCTGCCGCTACTGTGTTACTGTCAACTTGTCCCTTTAGATCATACATTTGTTTTAAATCATTTGGTGTTCTTATATTGGGGACATGTATGATTGTTAGAGCTTCTTGATGGATCAAACCCCTGTATCATTATATAATGTCCATCTTTACAACAATTGGGATCTAAAAATCCAGCTGTGTGCCCTATTTAGTGTTCACTTTTTAGTTTATCCCTCTCAATGACTAAAATTCTTCTACATTAATTTAGTTCATCCTGAAATATAACCAACATAAAATTAGTTTTGAAGGGTAGGCTAAGATGAAAAAAGTTGTAACTATAAAATAATATTATGAACTGACATAAACTGTAATTTTTTAATTAAGTTATAACCACAGACTAAATCTAACTTCTATAGTTTAGAAATCTAATACAGTAGGACTTGAATTTGTCTCATAAAATGTTCCAAAAACGTGAGAGAAAACAGATATCAAAATAGTCTCCATAGGTAACAGGAGATAAAATCTCCACATTTCAGCCATCTATCTTGAATATTTAACTTCTTCCTCCTGCTTCTCTTTCCACCAAGTCCATACACAGATTCATCTTTGGATTTTAAAGAATGATATAATGAACTCGGCTGTCAGTGGCCTTTAACTTTGATGAAAGTACTCTGTAAAGCATCAGTAACTAACACTTTCCACTGCAGTATTCTGCTGTGCTCAAAAACCACAATAATCTAGGTCTTGACTATCTTTCAAATAGCTGGAAATTTTTAACTAAGAGAATTGAAAGGACACAAAATAACTCCAAAAGAAACCGAAATGGGGCCTCCCTGGTGGCGCAGTGGTTAAGCGCTGCGCTTTGGAGCTGTCCGCAGCGGTGACACGAGTTCAACGCCCGGCGGAGAGATTCCCACATAGTGCGGCAGACCTCTCCTGCCTCGCCCGCTGATCCCCTCAGCAGTGTGTTTCCAGCGATCTGCCTGTTCTGCCCCCCACTCTGTCTCTGGTGAACCCTTTCGCCGCCCCATGCCTCTGGCCTATACCCCAGCTTGTATGCAGAAATAAATCAATCTTAAAAAAAAAAAGGAAAAAACAAACAAAAAACTGAAATGCCAGAAACATTTAAAAACAAAGTTATACTCACTTCCTAAGAGCAAAAATGAGTCTACATTTTATCTTAGCATAAATGAAACATTTTTTTAAAGATTTATTTTATTTTTGCATACAAGCTGGGGTGCAGGCCAGAGGTGGGAGGCAGTGAGAGAGTTCACCAGAGACAGAGTGGGGAGCAGAACAGGCCGATCGCTGCTGAGGGGAGCAGCGGGTGAGGCAGGAGAGGTGTGCTGTGCCATGTGGGATTCTCCCCAGCCAGGCATCAAACTCCCACCGAAGCCGCTGACAGCTCCACAGCGCTGTGCCAACCCGCTGCATCACCAGGGAGGCCCCATAAATGAAACATAAAGCCAGAAAGCTCTGTTTTGAGACTCCCTCTCTCCTTACTATAATCTATACTTTCCATCTCCACATTCTCTGAATGTAGAAAATACTTTCTTCATCATAGAAACTTCCTGACTGGAAATCTAGGAGGAAAGTGATCATTCTTGGCTCCTGAATTCAACATTCTAGCAATAATGGAAGGACAATTCCCTAAGATGTTAAGATGGTTCTGAAACTAACAGCATCTTATCTATCCCTGCCACCAACACAGAATCAATTAGATCTATATTCTTGGTATTATTCTGCTTACCAAGCAGTGTGACATGTAGGATGTATTAAAAAAAATTACCAGCTACAAATAAGCTCGTATTATAAGCACATAGTTAGAAGAAAAACTATTTCATGTACTATATTTTGAAAATCCTCAGAAATTTTTGGGAGGGGTGGTAAAATAATAGGACTCACTATTATTTGCTCAGGTAAGCATATTTAAAAAGAAACTAAATCCAAGAATAAATTTCAAACTAAAAATGACAGCTATCACTAAAAAATATTTTTATTGAAGTAACACTGGTTTACAGAATTATCTATAGGTTTCAGGTACACAGCATCATAAAAATCAACATCTGTATATACGAAACTTTGTTTGCCACTATCATTTAAAGTTAAGTCTTCAGAATATGCAAAGAAAATCCATACATTTCCAATGAGGTGTTTGTTTTCCACAGGAATTACTACTACTACTATTGGACAAGTTATACTTTGAGAAGATCAAGAATAAATCATTAGGATTTTAAAAATAAGAAAATAACCAAAGATTTTTATTTGAAAAAATTATAACAAATGATTACCAACACAATGGTAGTTATATTGATTTTTAAATATATAATGAATCAATAAGTTAAACTAGACCCTGTACTCATTACTAAATTAAGTAAATCAGGGCCTCCCTCCCTTGTGGTGCAGGGGTTAAAGTCTCAGCACTATCAAGCTATCACCAACTGCTGTGGCATGAGTTTGATCCCCCTCCTGGGAGCTTCCCACATGACATGGCAGACCTCTCCTGTCTCACCCAGCTACTCCCTTCAGCAGTGTTTTTCAGTAGATCCACCTGTTCTGCTCCCCATTCTGTCTCTGGTGAATCCTCTTACCTCTCCCCCACCTCTGGCCTACATCCCAGTTCTTGTATGCATAAATAAATTTTTAAAAAGTCTTTAAAAAAATTAAGTAAATCATTGTTGGGGCAAAGGTATGTTTAAAGTGAAAATAGTCAGTTAAAGAAAGAAACAACCCAAAGAATCATTGTAAATTCCAAAGCCAATAAGATAAAAATTTAAATTCAGCTCTAATGTGCTCTAAACATCCACTGCATTTCTTTAACATTCATGTTTCTTATAAATGAAAAGCAGATAATTATGACAAGTTCCCTTTTTAAACTTACATATATTGGGCCTCCCTGGTGGCACAGCGGTTAAGCAAGTCCGATGCCCAGCCGCGGAGATTCCCACATAGCGCAGCAGACCTCTCCTGCCTCGTCCGCTGCTCCCCTCAGCAGTGTATTTGCGACACTCTGCCTGTTCTGCTCCCCACTCTGTCCTCCGGTAAACCCTCTCGCCACCCCATGCCTCTGGCCTGTACCCCAGCTTGTATGCATAAATAAATTTAAAATAAAAACATATATTAATATATATAACACCAATTTTAAACTTTAGTGGAACATTATATTAACAATAACAAAGAATATAAAGGCCATAGTTAAATATTCTTACTTAACAGAAAAGAAAAACTAAGTATATCATTGTTGGATTCTTTTATTTGAAATCTTGGAAAAATAAAACACTATAATAAATCACAAAAACCCCATATACATGCTATATTTTTCCTTTCAATCTAATCAGGATCCTTTAAAAATTTCTTTTTAAGGGGAGAAATGCAGTATTTCAAAAGACTAGATAAGCATATTACAGAGGAAGAAGATTAGGCTAAGGAGGAAGAAACAGAAGAGGAGAAGCCCTCAAACAGTAACAGTTCACACCAATTTCAAAGATGCTTTAGTTTCACAATTAACAGAAAAAGTTCAACTGTCCCAAAGCACCTTTATGGCCACAACTCTGCAGTCCCAGTGATGATGACTTTAGTCTGATAATGGAACCATCACTCTCTAATGGATTCTCTAATCCACAATGATTGGCCCACTACTACATAATTTTTTTTAACTTTCTAGATATGCTACTCAGTTTCTTATTCGATAAAAAAAAAAAAAACTACCTTATACATTTGTGGGGATCAGAGAAAATCATACCAAGTGTCTAGCAAAACAATCTTGCAGGAACCTGACACAACTGCATGTTTTGAACATACTACAGAACTGCACCAGAAAATCTTTTAAAAATAGGGGGGAAAAAAAGACAAATTGAAGATCTAACATCACGAACACAAAATCTAGTAACTCTTTTTTGTCTACAGCCATTAAAAGTGCTCTGTATAAAAATTATCTTAAACTGTTAAAAAAAATACTGAAGATTTTCTGCAAAACACAAGCCAAATTTAAAGTAATAAAACAAGTAATATTTACTGGCTGCTTGCCACACACTAGGGACAATGCCACAGGCCTATCACAACCACCTATGCCGTAGGCATTTGTACTGATAGGGAAACTAATACCTAGTTTCTGGGGCTAGGCTCTGACAGCTCTTCCTATAGCTAGTAGTGGCAGAGCTATCCAACCCAGGACTGAGTGACAGCAGTCAAGTTTCTTTCCAGTGCCTCATACAATTCATAGAAAAGTAATTAAAGCATGAACATAAATGGCAAGATAGTTAATGCTGAAGCAAAGGAATGATTTCCCTTAAATATTCAAGAAACAACAAAAACAACTTCAGATCATAGGATAACTGAACTGAAAAATCTACATGCAAATTAGGCAAAAATCCAAGTCAAACACAGTACAACACTTCTTTCTCACACAAGTTGCTGAACCAGTAAAGAAAGATATAAAAGACACAGGAAGATTTTTGAACTACAGAGCCAGTCTACGTTTTAAATTTCTTCAGAATCTTTTTAGTTTGAGGTAGTCCCACTTGCTTACTTTTGCCTGTTTCACTTGCCTTTGGGCGTTGTGATTGCTGTCCAGAAGTATAGCCCCCTGTTTTCCTTCAAGTATGTTATGGTTTCAGGATTTATATTCAAGTCTGTAATTCACTCATAATCTAAAATGTAAGATGTCTCTTTTTCTATCAGAAAGAAAGAAATTACTAAATTTTATTAATGGATACAAGAGACCATTAAGTACTTTTGCTGTTTATTAAATAAATGCCTCTGCAGATTTGCAATATATTAGTAAAGCACAATTTCAATAAAAAATGTAAGCAAGACAAAACTTTATCTAAGCCAATGTGCTCTTCACATGATCTAGAGAGGAGTATTTCTCAGACCAGAAAACTAGAGGTAATGTTAGAAGCCTAATCACTGCCAATCAAACAAGGGTTACCATTTTTGATTAACAGAAACCTCAAGTTATGCTTTCAGATAATGAAAGTTTTGTTGACTTACTGCTTAAGAATGCTGCCGAACAGGTGGGTTCTTGTGTACAAGGGATTGAGGAACAATCACCGCACACCGGATTGAAGATTAGCAAACTCAGGTTTATTACAGGAGCGACTCCTGACAGCAGGAGGGGGCCCAAGGGAGGAGCCCGTTACTGTTGGGGGTAGGTTTACTTTTATAATATCTCATGGGGTCTTTCCCCATTCTGGTGCTTTTCCACTACGCCCCTTTGCAACTCATTGTCCCACTTTGCCACCTAGAGGCGTGAAGTAACTCAAGCTACTGTATGTCTCTTGTGGTTACCAGCCTCTGCCTGGTAGCTCAGCGGCTAGCAGCCTTGCCTGTCAGCCTTCTGCTTCCTCAAGCACCCAGCCTTAATTTGCTATCTTACAACAAGCCCTTGCCAGCCAGCTCGCAGCCAGCTCTTGCAGTTCAGCTCTCTACCCAGCTAGCTCTCTCTTCCCTCAAGAATTCAATCAATCCAAACTGTCTATAGCCATGTCTGACTTCTTTCCCCTCTAACATCAAGCACACTCTGGGTCACTCCAACTCTCAGCTCTTCAGAGTAACTTGGTTTATAAACTAGTATTTGTTATAACTGAACAAATCAGAAAGGTAAGTCAGAGGAGCAAAATTCATAGTACAGTCTAATGATTCACAAAGATTATTTGCAGGAAATCAGCAACACAATTCACATTCATCAGCAAAGATGACTTAAACACATCCTTTCAGTTGAACAATATTGCAGTTTTTCATCAATGAGATATTTCGCATTAGTGATAACAACAGAACACAGAGGCCAAAATGTATCCTTACAGCATCAAGTTTATCTAATGTTGAATTAACAAAGGAAAATAAGAATGATAGGGAAAAGCATTGACTATGATCCTCTCAAACTTGAAAAAAGATGTACATAATTTCCTTCCTCAATTTCACTAGTCAGTTATCTAACACTTGGTTCTAATTTAAGGGTTGAGCCTACTCACTCTCTGACTCATAGGACAGAACGGAATGCCTAACACAAGAAAACACAATTCTTACAATTTAAAATGCATATAATACTTTGAAATTGGAAAGGGGGAGAACACAGGGAAACAGTGGAAGCAAAGTTGCTTTTAATTACTTTTTTTCTGATTTTAAAATAATAGCTAGAAATTTGAAAACCCAGTCTCTATGAAGAAAATACAATTCATCAGCAGTTCCACCAAACATAGATAACTACTTACATGTCGATGTATAGATCTACTTATTTCCACAAATAGGAATTTGTAGGTACGTACTGCAAATTCAGAATCATTTCTCAGCAAGCTACCATCATCTCTTGACATTACAATATTACAATAGTCTCTTATCTCCATGCTTCTATTCCTGTTCCTTTCCAATCTATTCCACACAAAATAGTCAAAAGGAACTTTTTAAAATCTTAGTCATATTTCATTTTTCTGCTCAAAATCCTACAAAGGCTTCTCATCTCATCTCAGACTAAAGGTGAAAGTGCCTTTGTAATGGTCCTCCATTTTCACCCCCAACCTCTTACCTTATTTCCTACACCCCTTCTCCCTTGATTTATCTGTGCCACCTACTCTAACCTCCACACTCTTGTCCACCTGGAGTCTTTTGACTTGCAGTTTCCTCCACCAGGAATACTCTGCTCCAGACAGCAACAATGCTGCTCTCTTTCAGCCTGCTACAGACCTCTCAACTCAAATGTCATTCACCTTATTCACCAATCTTCCACCTCTCCCTTCTTTTGGTACTCTCTATGTACCATGTCCTATTATACTTGCTCTCCAAAGCATTTACCACCAGTTGACAAATTATTTATTGTTCTGTCTTCCCTGACTAGACTCCAAGTCCCATGAAGGCAAAGGCATTGCTTGGTGATCTTTAGATTCTAGAACAGTATGTGGGGTATGACGAGATAGCTGTCAATGAATGACTGAATACAGCATGAGGAACTGGGATGAGAATATATTTAAAATTTATAGTCAGCTTTCTGCCATTTGCTATTATCTGGTAGAGCAATGTTAACTGTTGCATGGCATTCCATTAAGATAAATACGATAGTATATTCAATCAACTTTCTATTTCTATATACCAAATATCCTTGAAAATATCTTTTTTACAAAGCTCTGATAATTTCTAATGAATAATTATTTTAAGTCAAAATGTTTAGTCAAAGGTAGGCAGCTCATGCATACTTTCAACACATTTTTCTAAACTGCACTAAAGGACTATAGCAGTTTATTCTACCCTTAGTGATGTAAGACTACATTTCTCCTCACCAATATTGGGCATTTGGGTCCTTTTTTACCACAACGCAAGGAATTGATTCTTTTCCTCAACCAAAAAAGTAATAACGTGATCACCACACACTGTTTTCTTTGTTTTACTCTATCGCTATTACCAGAAACATGATCCTCCATCAGTGCAGTCCCTTTCATATTGTTGCTAGCAGAAATGTATTCAAATCTGAAGAGTCCAACAGGATCAATTATTTTTTCTTTGTATTAATTTTGGGTCAGCAATTCCTTTTCTATTATTTCTTTGAACACTGTATCTACTCCATCTCTCTTTGTGAGACTTCTATTTATACACTTTACCGTCTGATCTAATCTTGCCTTTGTTTTATTTTCCAATCATTTTCATTTCCTTACCTGTTGCTGTTTGAGTTTGGAAAAATTTCACAAGTTTGTCTTTCTACAGTGTCTAATTTGCTATTCACTGCATCCACAGATTTTAATTTGGGAACCATACCCTTTATCACTTCAGAACCCTATGAGGGTTCTTCTCACAACATAGACAACTTTAACAGCTTTTAATGAATCTTTTTCAGACAACTGCTGGTAGTGACATCTAGCAACCTGGATGAAGTTTGAAACTGTGGTGTTGGCAGCTACGAACTCAGTGGCTGGGTCACCTTACAGACAGGTTGCTTTTAGGGGGTAATAGGAGCAAACTGTGTCTATGGACAGTGTTCCCAAAGTGCCATCACCTTCTGTTTGAGAGGGAGGAGATGAATTTAAGTGGTGTGCTCAAGATTTTTTCCTCTTCCAAGTTAAGGATTTCTGTCAGAAAGGTTCTGCTGGTAGGTTTCCATCAATTAGTTCTTTCATTCTTCTACAATGCTGTCTTACAAAAGTTATTCTACATTTTCTGGCATATGAGTCCAGAAATCAAACTTTAGTTTCCAGCACCTACGCAGGTTTTTCCCAGTCCATTTATCAATTTTTTTTTCAATAGGAATTTATGGTGAATAAAGATTGGAAAATATGTTTTGTCTGCTATTTTGCCCAACGTCATTTTTTATTTGTGTTCTTACTGCTACATATTTTGCCTTTAATGCTTTTAATTATTCTATGCTTCTAGGCAACATTTTCCAACTTCCAGTTCATCAATTCAAATGATTTATCATGTTCACCCCCCCACCACAATCATAACATTTCAGGACAAATGGCACATTATCAACATCCCATCCTAGAAAACCTTTTACTAGATCAAGTTTGATGATGGATTACAGAACACTGAATGATTATAGTTAATAAGTCAGGTACCTGTGAGCCTTCATTTTAGAAAGCAATATAGAGTAAAAGTGACCTGAAGGAGGTGGCCATGTTAAAGACTGCACAACCAGAGACAACTTATCTCCCCCACAAAGAGGTAAGCACCCACCTGTCCCGCAGTCAAAGAACTTCAGCCACAGAGAGTAGGCGTCATTCATGTTTATATGAAAGAACTGTGCTGGTTATAAAGAATCTAATCACAGTTCATTGAGCTAAACTTTACTTGGCTGGTAGGGCTAGTTATTTGGCAATGAGAATTCTCCCTCATATTTGCTTATCAAAAAAATCTCCCTTACTAGGAATCAAGGCAGCTTTTATATGCATGAGACCCTTCTGGTACAGGTCTGACAGTAACCCACTACGGTTTTATCTTATTCACTGACGAATAATTTGGGAGTTTAATAATCATGTGCATAAAAGCAATTTTTCAAGCCAATCTGGGTTGCTGAGTTCCTTGTCCAGAAAATATTCTACAAATTCTCATTCATAGCTCAAAAATAAACTGTCTAGTCATTCTAGAAGCAATCTGGCAACATTTACTGAACTTGATAATGGACATCCAAAAATCCACCAATCCCACTCTTCAGGGTCTATCTTCATAAAATAAGATGAAAATTATCTTTATAGCATTGTGTATGCTTTTATGTAACAGTGTATGTTACATAGCACATAGAGTTAAATACTCTCAAGTACCATCACTAGTGGGTATGTAAGTAAGATGGATACATAGTACCCACAGAGAGAGTATGCACAATATAGAACACTCTACTGCAGTCAGAAGTAATGAATCAGAATTACATACAGAAACAAGAATGGATGGCTTAAATACAGGACTGAATTTATTTTTAAAAGAATAAGATGAGATATACACTCCAGTGCCATTTACGAAAATTACAAATTCATACAGAGAGAAAACACTATATATTTCCCAAGGGTATACAAATATCTAAAGATATATTAAGTAGATTAGAATGGGGGCTTACTGGATAAAGAAAAATGAGTAGAGATAGGGAAATGAATGGGATAAAGACAAGAAAACAACCAATCAAGAGGCAAGTCTTTGCCCTCAGGATACCAGCAGTGAGAAGCATGACCACACTCTATCTTTGCTCCTGAAGTTTGAGAAACAGGTGCAAGGGTAAAGGAAATTCAAATAAACTCAACTAGGAGACAATATAATCATAAGATCTACTTTAAAAAGAAATAAAAACTGTTCTAAGTATATAAGGACAAAATTAATGTAATTTTAAAAGGAAGCAGGAAGATTTCATTTATTTGAGAAGAAAACAGTGAATACTGATCTTTAAAAATCAAGGAAGAATAATTACTAAAGATTAATGTCAATAATCTAAAGGAACTACCATAATGAAAATTAGAATTTGATGTTTTATTTGAAATTAATAGGTCTATATCATCCTGAGATTAATCTAAGTATGTCACTTGTCACGTAAAGATACTAAACATAAAATCCCAAATAGGAAATACACTATATTCTGCCAGAGAACCTACACTAACTCAGCATGGCATTATGTTGAAAATGAACTCCCGCAAATTCAATAGGAAAAAAAAAAAACATCATTTATCAGGACCCCTTTATTAGTATAGCAGATATAAGTAGTCTTAATAGAAGAGGTAAGAAAACAAAATCTGGAACTCATTTCATCCTTGAAGGGGACACAAAAGGAGAGAAATTATTTTAGCATTTCATGCAATAGAGCTGAGCAGTAAGAACAAGAGCTTAAAAATCAGTCCCTTGACATGAACAGACATTAGTCTATTCTCATTAAACTGTATGTAATAGATATTTCAGGATGTTGATAGAAAAATAATCTGGATTGAAAGTAACCATTATACAGCTTTCTGGAGCCAAAAATAAATGATCTTGGGGGAAGAGTGAGATCATTATTTTTCAAATGTGTAGAACAGCAGAAATTCAACTGTTTTCAGTACTCAGGATATAATATGAGCAGTATTTGATATAATCAAATCAATAGTGACAGGGTAGCATGCACAATTAACACAGCAGAGAATGGGAGTAGTCTTCTCTACTTCAGAATTAATTCAGTAAGTCTCTTAAAAAACACAACTCTGTGTGTGTGTGTGTGTGTGTGTGTGTGTGTGTGTGTGTGTGTAAAATTTTAAAATACAATATTTAAGGATTGAAAAATTTAGCCTTAAGGTCAACTTTCAACTAAAATAAATATGGTAAATAAAATCCTTTAAATCACAAAAAAAATACTGTTTTTTGAAATAAGCAGTTTTGAAGAGACTTCCCTTAAGTTTTGAAACTGCAATCCTATGTGGTGCAGATTTCATTTAGGCCCCAGAAAATTCTATGAAGATCTGACAGTATCTGCTGCATACATCAGCACAAATAATTAGGTTCAAACTGCCCTACTTCAGCAAAACCCAGTTTCTTTACCTCCACCTTGACTTATGGGGTGGTTTAATCAAAAGTGGTGCTTTCTTTCAGAAATTGATGCTTACAGTAAAGAAAACTTGCAACTTAAAAAGAGCTTCCAGAAAGATATCTTAAATGACAGGTCCTCCCACCAGCAGCACACTTTAAATAATGAAGTCTGGTTTCTGTTGGGTATCTTTCACAGGGCAGTGGTAGAACACCTCATAAATGACCTAATCTCACTTGTGTAATCATTCCAAAAATACCCACTACCACCAAAAGAAATTCCTAAAATAAAACACACAGAAAAAGCTCTTTAGAATTAATTCTGTGAGTCTCTAAAAAACATAACTCGGGCCTCCCTGGTGGAGCAAAGAGTTAAGTCTCAGCACTGTGAAGCTATCAGCAGCCACTGCAGCAGGAGTTCAATCCGCAGCCAGGGAGCTTCCCACATGGCACAGCAGACCTCTCCTGCCTCGCCTGCTGCTCCCCTCAGCAGTGTCTTTCAGTTAATCTGCCTGTTCTGCTCTCCACTCTGTCTCTGGTGAATCCTCTCATCCCTCCCACACCTCTGGCCTATACCCCAGCATTGTATGCATAAAATAAATCATTTTTAAAAAATAAAAACCACAACTTTGTGTGTGTGTGTGTGTGTGTGTGTGTGTGTGTGTATAAAATTCTAAAATACATATTTAAGAGTTGAAAAATTTAACCTTCAGGTCAACTTTCAATTAAAATAAAAATGGTAAATAAAATCCTTTAAATCACAAAATCAATACTGAGTTTTGAAATAAGCAACTTGCTGATATATAATATATACAATATTATTACTGTGAAATTTTAAAGTTTAAGGACAAATATCATATAATGAGATATATAAACATTTAGTAAACTATAAAAACATTCATGGACTTGAAAAACACCAAAGTCACATAACTATTGTTACTGCTGAGAAGGGGGAGGAATGAGATAAGGACGGAGTCACAAGTGTCTTAAATGTATTGATTTTATAATCTATAGGCTAATAAGATACTAATATTTTACACAGCCATTTGGTTATATATGGGCCCTTATATTAGTCTTCATATCTACCTGTGTCAAATATTTTATAACTTTTAAAAGTATAAAACAAACTTTACACTAAATTAAGTTTACATAAAATTAACTCAAAATGGATGATAGACCTAAATGTAAGACACAAAACTATAAAACTCGTAGAAGATAACAGGAAAAAATCTAGGTGACACTGGATTGATGATGGCTTTTTAGATACAACACCAAAAACACAATCCAAGGAAGAAAGAAATTGATAAATCAGATTTCACTGTAATTAAAATCATCTACTCTGTGAAAAGCATTGTCAATGAAAAGATAAACCACACAATAGAAAATATTTGCAAAGACACAATGGATAACCAGAATATACAAGGAAGTCTTAAACTCAAAAATAAGAAAACAGTGTGATTAAAAAGTAGAAAAAAAGATCTGAACAGACATCTAAATCAAAAAGATATACAAATGAAGAATAAACATTTGCAAAGATGCTCAACAGCATATGGCACTAAGGAATAGCAAGTTGAAGATAAGAAAACTACACTACACACCTATTAGAATGCTAATGTTCAAATCAATGACAAAGTCAAGTGCTGACAAGCATATGTAGCAACAGGAATATCCAATCACTGAAAAACACTATAGCAACTTTGGAAAACAGTTTGGCAGCTATTTATAGTTTTACTGTGTGATCCAGCAATTGCATTCTGATTTGAGAACCAATGTTCACACAAAACCTGCACGTGAATCTTTACAACAGCTTTATTCATAACTGCCAAAACTTGGAAGCATTCAAGATATCCTTCAATAGGCAAATGTATAAACAAACCGTAATTCTATACAATGAAATACTATCATTAAAAATAAACTACCATGCTACAAAAAGACATGTAAGAACCTTCGAGTCATATTGCTTAGTGAAAGAAGCCAGTTTGAAAAGACTACGCACTGTATGATTCCAACTATAAGAAAGTCTGAAAAAGGCTTTTGTCTTTTTATAGAGAGAGTGAAAAGAAAAGTGGTGATGTCAGAAGTTTGGGGCTAAGAGAAAAAGGGATGGATAGATGGAACACAAGATTTATTTGGCAGTGAAACTATGTAGGGTAGTATTACAGTTAGACTCATTATGTATTTGTCATTATGAATTTGTCAGAACCCATGAAAATATACAAGATAAAGAATGAACCCTATGGACTTTAGATTATAATAATTTACCAATATTGGTTCATTAATTGTAACAAAAGAACATTTATTATGCCACAACCTACATGATTATACTGCAATTCCATTCTGGCACTAAGTGTCTTATAGAGTCTAGTGTAGAACTCACATGTCCAAAGGCATTACCCAAACAAAATGTGCTTACTTTAAACACCAGCCACACTTCTGGGGTTCCAGGCCAGGTGCCTTTCTAATCAATCAACTGGCTACAAATTCAGTGATTGCCAAGACATTTTCAGCTTGATAATTTGCTAGGATGACTCAAAAACTAAGGAGTGTGTTATACATATGGTTATAGTTTTCTTATAAAGATTATACATAGAACAAGGTGTGGGAGCCTACTAAATGATGAGCTTCTGTGCCCACCCAGAATATCAATGTGTTCACCAATCAAGAAGCTCCACTGAGTTCTCATGTCCAGAATTTTTTTGGAGTCCCATGATGGAGGCATATTGATTACCTCACTGGTCACATGATGGGGCTCAATCTCCAATCTGTCCCTATCATCCTGGAGTTCAGGCTGTCCTACAGTCTCAACCCTCTTATAAGCACCGCATTGTGTTTCTGACAGCCAGAACCCATCCTGAAGACATATGGGGCCAACCATGAGTCACCACATTAGCATAATAATGGAACAGCTCATTCATCCAAAACTAAGTTAGTACTTACATTGTACAAGGAGTTTCTCACAACTTTTTAAACAAAATACTAAAGCAAGATCTAATGACACAAAGTCTATGTTTTATAAAAGGCCAGAGGTTCCACAAGGATGAAAGGAAAGGAGTAATGATTAGAAGGACACATTCAATGTGAGCACATTTCACAACTAGCTCAGATTGAGAAAAACATCAAATGAAACTTATCAAAAAAGATCCAAGCAGACCATTGCACTGTTTGCTAACACTAAAGCATATGTCAACATGAAACTCAGAACTAGTATACTATTAATATTAATATGAAACCCATTTAAATAATCCAACTTTAAAATCCTACGTGGATAATGGTTGGTACATAATAATGGTTAGATCTACCATGGAATGGAGTCCATAATGAATGAATTAGCAGCTCGGGAATGAAATGAAATCAAATTGGATTCTTCCCCAAAAATGCCCTTGTCCATAGAATTAACTGAAGGAGCCAGAACTGAGACTATCCCACAAATCAAAGCTCTCAGGGCAAAAATTGTTTTATATAATCATCGCTTTCCTCATCAACACCACTAAATAGGTTATTAAATCTACCCTTTTGGCATAATTAAGTCATTTCACAGAAGTAAAAGTGGTACAGTTTCAGTGTCATCTCTTCTGAAAATCAGCATTGCGACCATACCTCAGAATTCAAATTGCAACAGCAGGTCATTATTCTGTTCTATCTGTTGGCAAGTTTAACTCATTTTATAAACCTAGAATTTGTTTCTGTTCTATAATTTTAGGAAAAAAAAAGGTTTATGGGGAGGTAATTTCATTTTGTTAGGTTGACAGTGATAGACCCTTGGGGGAGAGGCCAACTCAAGAAGGACTGAAACAGCTGTTAGGAGCCAATTTTCCTAGCTGTTAATTGCTTTTGTGAGTAGGCAGCACCAGCTCAGACATCCACCTGGCAAGCCATAGCTAGATCAAAACAGTCACATCTCAAGAGTTTGAAAATTCTTAAAGAATTCAACTAGGGAACAGAGTGGCTAAGGAAGAGGAAAATGTCAAAAGTGCATAAATGTTAATTGCAAAACCCAGTAATTATACCTTCCTTCCTGATTACCATTTTTAAAAAAGGTGACAGTAATAAAAAGAATTATAAATAGCCAATAGGAAAAGTAGTCATTCATTTGGTTACCCAACAAATATTTACTGGAATGCTTACAGTGGCACACACTGTTGGTGTAAAAGCAGTAAACAAAATAGACTGTCTCTGCCTCCATCAGAGGAGATAAATGAGATAAAAATAACAGTTATCAAGTGACGAGAAGATGATAAAACACAGCAATGTGAAAAGGGGTTTGGAGAGTTAACTTACAGCAAGTTGCCATGGAAAACCTCTTTGAAGAATCAGGGCCATTGAAGCTGAGACTTAATGACAAGAAGGACAGAGCCAAGCAACGGTCTGGGAGGAGACAGGGAGACCAATATCCACAGATGAACAAGTAGAAGACCATGAAACTGGAATAAACTTGGTATATTCACAGAATAGAAAATGTGGCCTATGTGACTGGAGTTTCAAGAACAGGGTTAAGAATGGCAGCAAACAGTCTGTCTCCTCAGAATACCATAGCTAGTTCAAAGTCATCAGCTGGAAAGATAAAAATAAAAATATAACTAATTCAAGGGAACTCACTTCTGGACGAGTAATGACCACAGAAATCTTTCAACAAAAAAAAGAGAGAGAGAGAAAAGTAAGTTAAGAAGCATCCCAAGGTTTCTGAATTAGAAAGATCAGCATCAGAGTCCCAGCTGAACCACTGATGTCATTCATCCCAAAAGCAAGTGCCCCAAGTAAAATCACTATTGAGAGCTTACCTGAAGCTTGTAAGTGTAAATACTTCAACTAAGCATTCATAAATGAACTCTGGACAGAAATGAACATTACTGAATGTGCTTTTCCAAATCCCTTCCTAACCTAATCATTTCAGATAGTCCAGAGATTTCTACATAAAATTTATATAAACAGTGGACATTATAAAATAATACACTTCTGGAACAGAAAGTTTAGCAAATTTTGCCATGTTTAACCCTCTTCCTATAATCACAAAATAACAGGATTTTAGAAACAGGAAAAAATTTACTAAGTACTTAGATCACCTTTTCCTTCTGTAGCAAGCACAAAATAAGCCTTTAAGTTTAAAGACATCTATAATAATAAATGATTTTCTACTTTAAAAATATTAAAACAGAGCTTACACCTTATTTAAAGAACAAACTACTTTCCACCACAGAAAGATTCCCAGATATACTATACATGCTATATAACACTAACAAGACTTTTTGTAATGGAGCAATGTTAAAATTCCCAAACTATGCTTACGGCTCTTGAACGGATACATTTTTCTACAAAACCATTTTGGTAACGTTCAAATTACTCATTTTGGAAAAAGAACAGGAAAATAAGGGAAGTCAAAAGCTTGCTTTAGATGTAGCAATGTGTCTTCATATGCTTAAGTGAAGAACAGTGCAGCAGAGACTGAAACTCCACATCTAACTAGCTCTGCGATCTCCTACAGCCTGAGTTTTCCTCATCAGTAAAATGAGGCTAGTACCACCTATCCTCATAAGACTAATGGAAAAATTAAATGAAATGCAATTGCTAAAGATTAGGGCAAGAACATGTTCTTAAAGAGAGGGAACATAATAGGGGCCTCCCTGGTGGCGCAAGGGGTTAAAGTCTCAGCATTATGAAGCATTATGAAGCAGCCACTGCAGCACAAGCTCGATCCCCCGGCCAGGGAGCTGACCCACATGGCGCCGCAGACCTCCCTGCCCCGCCCACTGCTCCCCTCAGCAGTGTATTGCAGTCAGTTTGCCTGTTCTGATCCCCACTCTGTCTCTGGTGAATCTCTCATGCCTACACCCCAACTCTTGTATACATAAATAAATCTTTTTTTAAAAAAAAGAGGGATGTAGGGTAAATATAAGAGGCATCAGGATTTCCCGCCCTACCGCCATTAGCTAATGATGGACACCTGTGGTCCTACACGTGTGCCTCGTGGTGACGTGCATGTGCGTGAGTGGGCGCACCTGGGCCTGGAGGCCGAGGCTATATAGGGGCGGCGTCACAGGAGCCGCGTGGCAGAGAGAGGAAAAAAATCAGCTACAGAAGCGCAGCAGCAGAGAGCCCAGAGAAAGCGAAGATTTGCCGGGGGCTAGGAGGCCTGCCGGGCTACCTGCCCTGTACCTGAAAGATAAATAAAAGCCTACCAAAGCCACCAAGGGCTCCTGAGCTCATCCTTACCTGTCTCCCTCAATCATGGGGAACCTGCCTGGTGCCAGGCTGGCACTACAAAGGAAAATAATCTCAAATTATAGAGGCTGCAAATGCTGAATAAATGTAAATGGTATTCTTCAAGTTGAAAACACAAGTCAAACTCCTGTTTTACCTGTAAAGAAATAAAAGCTTAGAGAGCTTAAGTGACAAAGTTAAAAAGCAGGAAGAAAACTGGCTAAAATCTTGCTTAATTTCTAAATGTGTCATACATTCTACAGAGCACTTTCATATATTAGACCCTACTGGTCTTGTGAAAAACAATATGCAGAAATGTCACTTAAATAAGATTAGGAGACTATTGTCTATGCACGGAGCTCATACTATAAACTCCAGCCAGAAAGATCAAAAGGATGACAGGACGACACCAGCCTTGCACCCCCGGCAAAGAGATGCTCCTTTACCACCCAGGTAGGAGAAAGAAAGCAGGCTCATTCCTTGCCCAGAAACAGCTCAGTCAATAGTGACGAAATCATATATGAGAAGCCTTGACACTTCAAATTCTGTTTCTGAAACAGGGGCAGAAGGGGCACAGGTGTCCAATCCCTTTGTGGTCACCAAATGCAAGCAGGGCGGAGAGGGCACAACTGCCCAGACTCTGAGGCAAGAGCCACCGAAAAGCCCCAAAAGGCCAAAAACAACAAAGGACAGTGCCTGATCAGAGGACAGGTCACTGTCTGTGGGTTCTCACCCACGTGCACAATTGCAAGAGACTTCAGGCTACAGGAACAACAAACATGGGGTTTATTTTACAAACAGGGGAAACAGAGCTCACTGCATCCTCAAGTGGCGACCACCTCACCCAGAACGCATCGGGGATGGCAGCTCTTCGTGAGGTGCTGGGTTAGACCCACAAAGAGGTCTTTGAGACACCAGGCCCAGGGCCCCTGGTGCTCCTTTCGGGCAACGTCAGAGACGGGACCAGAGGCCCTGTCTCTGCAGAGTCCTTCGGCTTCTCTTTCTGCTCAGAGGGCGGCTGGATGCGTCTTTTCTTCTTTCTTCCTCAGAGGCCAGGAACGGACTTCTTTCTTCTCTCTTCAGAGTCTGGAACCGTCGTCTTTCTTCTCCTGTGGGCTGGTGTCGTCGTCTCCTCCTGTTCTTCTCTTCAGGGGCCTCCTCCTCTCTGGAGCTGGCGTCCTCTCTTTATTTTTCTCTCTCCCCCCCTCCTCTCGGATCCCTCCGATGCTGGCTTATATCCTCTCCCAGAGAACCATCCACAAGTCTGACTGGACCATTTTTCAATCCTGGAGCTGACTGGACCTACCCATCAGGTCCTAGGACCTGATTGGTCCATTCAAAACAGCAGTTACTTGGGGGGGAGCAACTGCCACAACTGACTTGGAGCAGCAGGATAAAAGGCACCACCGCTCCTGCCGGCTCCCACTGCTAAGGCAGCTTGGTTCCAGTAACATTTCCTCCAAGGATTGTTAACAGCAGTTCCTCTAAAACCTACATAAGAGGGTTTCTCGGTGGCTCTGAGGATATGTGTGTCTGGCTAAGGTCTAGATCACACTTCCTAATTGCTTTTTGTTGTTGGTTCTGAATAGTCATTCTGCTGGAGAAATAACTGGTTGGTTGTTTTAGGTCAACAAGTTTCACTATAAAACAATAAATCTGACTCAAGAGAAACCCAAGGCACCACAATTGGCTAGGCAGAGATGGAACCACGAAGCCAGGAACTGAAAGCTGCTTCTCTTAAATGAGAGATTGAAAGCCTTTCTTACTGGTATAGGCCAGAGGTGCCGGGGGGCTGAGAGGGTTCACCAGAGACAGAGTGGGGAGCAGACCAGGCAGAATTGACTGAAATACACTGCTGAGGGGAGCAGTGAGCGAGACAGAAGAGGTCTGCTGCACCATGTGGGACGCTCCCTGGCCAGGGGATCGAACCCTTGCTACAGCGGCTGCTGATAGCTTCATAGGCTGAAACTTAACCCTTGCACCACCAGGGAGGCCCCTTACTCACAATTTTACCGATACAAAAAGTATGCCTTAGCATACAGTCTCATTCTTTTAGACATTAGTAATTATTTTTGAAGTCACATTATGAAGGCATACATATTTCCAATTTGTTTTTAATAGACTCCGCCTGCCTCGTAACATAAGAAAGTTCAAATCATATTTGAGATATTTACGAAACTAAAATCTCATTTGATATAGACTAATACAAAATAGAATTATTTTTATTCTCTTTGTTCACAGATTATTTCAACAAGACAGTTGGGTTAGTGAGTTGCAGAATATTTTATCATAATCAAGAAGTTCACTGTTTCCATCATTAATTAATATTAATTCTAAAATTCATTCTTTTAAAGTATTTAATCTTTTAAATTGTTCTTTCTTTCATAAAAATTTTCAAGTTAACCCTTAAGTCCATCACTTCTTGTACTTAAGTCAAGATGATGCACTTTCATAAAATGATTACACTACATATACTGTATTATTATGCAGCTGAAGGGATAGACTGAGAAACTGATTAACAGGACTCAAGAGATTAATCAGTTGAGCAACACAGCATTATTGTTACGTTTCTGGAAGTCGTTAAAAAATATACATCTCCTTGGCATTCCAAATTCTTGCTTTAAAAAGGATCAAGTTTTGCAAGATTTCTAAGTTTAACCAGAGAACACAGGTCTTGAGTTAAAAAAAGAACAATACACAAGAACATGGCACAGCAATATAGGAGATGAGAGTGCAAGATACCATGATGGTTTTCAGATCAAAAACAGTAAGAGCATGTCCCCTGGTTTCCAAACAAGCTGTAGGATAAATGGGAGTGATCAGACTTATTCTGTCCTCCCACCATTAGCATCAATGATTGTCTTACCCAAGGGCCTGATGGCAGCACCTGGAGTAGGGGGCAGGCGTGAGTGGGTGCACTTGGGCCAAGAAATTGAGCATATAGGGGCCTCCCCGGTGGCGCAGCGGTTAAGCGCTGCACTGTGGAGCTGTCAGCAGCGGCGACGCGAGTTCGACGCCTGGCCGGGGAGGATCCCACATGGTGCGGCAGACCTCTCCTGCCTTGCCCGCTGATCCCCTCAGCAGTGTATTTCTGATCTGCCTGTTCTGCTACCCGCTCTGTCTCTGGTGAACCCTCTCGCCTCCCCACAGCTCTGGCTTGTACCCCAGCTTGTATGTATAAATAAAAAAAAAAATCTTTAAAAAAAAATAAATAAATAAATAAAAAAAAAAAAGAAATTGAGCATATAACGGCGGCGGTAGCAGAGTACGACAGGGTGGCAGCAGAGTACGACGGAGTGGCAGCAGAGTACGACGGGGTGGCAGAAGACCTAGGGCGGAGGGTAGTGGTGTAGTGGAGAGTGGTGAAGAGCATCAGAGAACGGCTAAGAGAGGAACGAGCATACAGGGTTTCACTGGGGGGGGGCCACAGTGTCTGTCTCCCTGCTGGCTTGTTTCCCCTAACCTGTGGGGATGATGCCAAGGGCTCCAAGGTTCTCTTTCAAGCTGCCTGAACCAATGATGAGCCTACTCAGCCTGGGATGTTTGCAGAACAGTGGGCTAAAGAAGAGTTCTTGTTCCTGCAGCTCAACTTTGCACCCTGGTGCTGCTGGGAAGGAGACACTAAAGGAGACGTAGGGGAGAGACATGTAGAGAAACTTCCAAGAGACACATGGGTGGACACACACACAGGAAAGTTGGCAATGGCAGTCGTTAATCTTGATGTGGTATCTCCTTCTGTCACAGTTTTTTGGGACCTACCCTAGGCCTTTCTTTCTGTTCCCTGCCAGGTGAATTAGCCTTGTGGCAAACTTTTGGGCCTCAATGGACCCACTTGAGGCCAATCCTGTTTGGATGGGCATTTGTCCACAAGGCAATGGGTAATTTTGGATTAATTTCCTTTCTTCACTTTCCTCTCTATGCACACCAATTAAAAGTTCTTTCACAATTAAAAGAGTTTCCTTTGTCTTTATTCAGTGGATGATAGAACGCAGTTTTAGAGCATGCAAATTTGAGGGTCCCTGGGTACCCCTCAATCATGTGCTAATACTACATCCAGGTACATAGTGTCAGAATTGAGTTAGATTGTACGATACCTAGCTTGTGTCTGAGAGTCACTTGTTGGTGTAGGGAAGTCTCTCCTAGAATTGGGTACAGGACACCAGTCACCAAAGGTTAAACTTACAGTACACATTTTGGTACGTAAAATTGTAAATAAACTGGTGTGCTAGACTGAAGAAAAAACAAAACAGCTTGTGACAAAGCAATAAACATTCACTACAACTTCTCCAGTCATAGCTCAAAAAACTATACAAATCAGAATGATCATACTGAAACATGAAAAAGATAAACTCTATACAGCTCATTTTGTTTAGTATTAGAACTCCCAAACATTTATAATTTGTAACTGTTAGGTAACAGTTCAATTACTGGAATACTCCATTACTCAGTCACCTTAGAAATGCAGGAGTTTATTGCAAACATGGTCCTCTAATGCAATTCACTCTAATTACACTTGTCATTCAACACACATTCATTAAGCACTTATTGTGTGCCAGCTACCACTGGCACCATGTTGAATCAAATTAGGGAATGGCTTACAGACAGCAAATATTATATAATCAAACAAGAGCCATAATGGAAATGTGTGTAAGGAACAATGAAAATATAGAAGGGGAAGGAAATTCTTTCTGGGGAAGTAAAAAAAGGTTTGTGAGACTACCTCAAATTTTAATAGAATGTTAAAGAATTAGGAGTTTGGTAGATATACTAGCAACTGCTGATGAGCAGAGGGGAGTAGCAAAGATGGGCATAAAGGATCTTCAAGAAGCTATTGTAGGAAGACTGGACTTTATTCCACTGAAAATGTAAAGTACTAAAAGGTTTTGAGCAGGGATATGATAAAGTTTTGGTTTCAGAGAAATCCTTCTGTTCATAAAACAAAAGAATAAAGTCAAAACAATCAGGTTTGGTAGATCTATTAAAAGATTATTAAAATCCCTAGTACCTTAGACCATGGCAACCATGGCCCTCCTATGACCACGCCTTTCTCTGTAAAGAGCAGTGCGGAGCTGAGAGGAAGTGCCTTACTGGTCTCTGGGTGTCACTCCAGAGACCACTTCCCACCTACCTGGAATCCCACAACTACAAGCCCAAATAGCTAAGGACATTTCCAGGACAGGTCCTCATGCAGCTATGTGCACCCCTAGGGACATCTGTAGAGGGGAGAGGGAGCAAAAGAGATAGCCTGGCCACTTTATCACTACTAAATAGGTATGATGTATATATTTATCTATAATATGTACAATTATATACATATAGATAATGCTTTAATATTTTATTGTGGTAAATGGATATAATACATAAGCACATACACTTAAGTATATATAACGTGTAAGCAAATAATAATGTCTGTTATGTACATGTAATATTGTAAGTTAATAATCTCATACCATATTCATGTATAGGTGAATATTTTTGTCTAAAAAATCTCAGTTTTTTAATGATACATAGTGCTGACCTGAAATGTGAAAACATTCCATGATTCAAAAAGCTCTGAAGCAATTCTCTGACCAACAAAAAATTACTCCCCTTATTAGAAAAACAAAGGATCAACTTAGTAGAAAGTCAAATCAATTTTTTAAAAGATTTTATTTATTTATTTTTACATAGACCTGGGATGCAGGCCACAGGTGTGGGGGTGGGGAGGGAGGTGAGAGGATTCACCAAAGACAGATTGGGGAGCAGAACAGGCGGACCTAATAAAACACAATGCTAAGGGGAATAGTGGGCAAAACAGGAGAGGTCTGCCATGCCATGTGGGTTAGTTCCCTGGCTGGGGATCGAACTCAGGTCATGACGGTGATAGTGAAGAGACTTAACCCCTAGGCCACGAGGGAGGCCTGAAAGTCAAATCAATTTTAAGATCGATGTGACAACCAGGTGTTGATAACAGCTGGTAAAAATACTCATTTAGTGGAGGATCGATGTCTCACACAAGGAAGATATCTATTATACACAAATGAGCTGCTATATTATACCACTCTTCCCATTAGTGTACCGAGATGCATTACCCCCACATTAAATAAAGACTCAGTGAGCAAAACTCTATACCAACCATCTGTTGGCTAATGACAAAGAAAACTATGGATCCTTTGAGGCCAATTTTAATCCAACTGGAAGCATGGAAGCAGTACACTTTGCACTCCTTTTCAATAACCTTGTCAAAGAAAGTCCTCAGCTTTCATGTTATTTTGTGACAAAGGCATTCCAAGTAATATGTACATATGCTAAAAAGTTAACTCTAAATAAGCAGAAGTCAAAGTACAGAACTGTATTTTATTCTCATTCTACTTTTCTATCAATCAATATCCACAGGAAGGAGAATGGCTGATCTAAGGAAGATACTAAACAAAACTAGGCAAAGTTTGCCTTCTGCGTTCACTTCATTATCAGTTACTTTTTTCCTGACCTACTTCACTAATTCTTTTCCTTGTCACCCTATCCTATCCCCAACATTTTCATATTTTCCAAGATGGCTGCTACAATGTTTTCTGGAACCTATTTGGCCTCTCTTGCTCCTATGCTGAAACTAGTATTTTTCTCAAACACCATGTAACCTGATAAATAAATGAATGTTAACTACAAACATTCATGCTCCTTTTCTTTCTGTCTCTGCTCCTAAGACTTTCTCCTAACCTAAATCCTAAAGGTTAAGCTTTCTCCTAACCTCCTGTGGGAACCTTTCAAATATCCTTTATCTTTCCTACATATGCAACTTTCTCTCCTTACCAGCATCTGTCATTATATAAATACATTTAAGTCTTAAGCAATAAAACCCTTAGCTTAAAAGGTAAATAAATGCTAGAATACGGAATTTACCCTATGATGTCCTCCTTTTAATGGCTACCTCCTCATTCTCCTTCCCATCACTCAAATTCATTCACCAGTCCTCAGGAATGTCATTTCCGATAATCTAGAATTACAATACATTATCCAAGAGTTCTTGATCTAGTAGAGTAGGGTCTCTGGGTGGAACTCAGGAGATCCACGAACAAGCATGGGAAATTAAGCAATTTTTTATTTTCTCCAACCTCTAAAAGAACAATACTAGTATTTACTGTACTTCCTAATTTACTAAATTACTATATGCCTGACACTATATCTTTTGTATTATGTTAAATAAATACATATCACTTTACCACAAATACCTTGATAATAATATATTTTAATATAACTTGCTCCCTTTACAACCTATGTATTTTATTTCATCCACCTGCAGCATACTGTGTTTCAAATATACTGCAAAAATATGCCCCATTCCTCATGTTCTTCTATAATTTAAATTTGCCACTCCCTCATAAAGATCAGTAGACTATAATTCCCTTGTCCTTTATAATCAAGAGATAGTGGAAATAACAGTGAGTGACTTCTAAGGCAAGGTGAGGAAAAGTAATGCAAGTTCTCTGACCAAATTTGGTGTAGTTTGTTAACCAACAATAGTTAGCAAAACTGAATCTGGCACCCGGAATTGGAGTGTTAATATAACAAAAACATAAAACATATAACAACATTCTTTCAGTTTTCATTATAAAAATACTTGAGGAGCCATGAAGAGGCTATTAGAGAAGCCATAAAGGAGTGTAAGTAAAATGTTCTTCAGAAGCTAGAAGGGAAAAGACCCATTTATGAAGTGACAGAAAATTTACCAAAACTGCTGCCTGTGGCAAATAAAAAAACAGAAATTGCTGGTAATGAACTGTTTCTTCTAGTTAAGATAATTTCCAAGCAGACTGTCCAAAGTGTCAACTGGTTTCACTGAAACATGTAGAAGATACAGATTTTAAGAGTTGAGCTAAAGAAGAAAATATGTTTTCAAGCAGAATTTAGAGAAAAAGTATAAAGGAACCAGCTAGCTTCTTCATAAAGGAATTGCTGGGTTCAAAAATAAAACTATTTTCTATCCACAATCTCTCCCAAGCAGAGAAAGCTCCAAGTCAGAAAAGGTCTGAGGACAAAGATCAAACACAAGACACTGAAAAGAAAATCTGGTCTCCGGGTAGAGAAGCAGCCAGGGGTGTTACTGTAAAATCCTTTGTTAATGTTTGCCTTCTCCTTCTTGATCTCCTTCCCTGTGCCATTATCTGTACTTGTCCACTAAAACTAGATGTGCTCAGAGGTTTTATCCTCAATCCTGAGCAATTTCTTCAACCACTCCCAATCTATTAACCTCAAAATCTATCTCTTTCTCAAGCCCCCACTTTTCTCCAAGAACTGCAGCCAGAACTACACACCTCTACTTCTCAGGAAAAACTTCAACTAAATATTTCAAAATCTTATATAGCTCCTAACCCACAACTTCCATCTAGATCTAAACATGCACTGGAGATAAACAGCACCACCAATCCACTTCATTGCCCAACTGGAATGTCATCTCTGATTTCTACCCCCCAATACAGACAGACAGACGGACGGATAGACAGACACACACACACACACACACACACACACACACACACACACACACACACCCTCCTCCTTCACAACAAATATCTAAGCAATCATCAAATTCTATAAAGTCTACCTGCTAAATCTCTCTGGAGTCTATATATTACATGCAGTCTGGACCAAAGAGCCTTTCAATTATCTTCCAAAATATCTTTCACACTATGCTAAAAATCACCTTTCTAAAATAAGATACTAGCCATCTAAGTGTCTTGCTTAAGATCCTTCAAGAGCTCTGTATCAAAACCTTTTGACTTAGCTTACAAATAGGTAATCTGGAACTATCCTTTTCCTACAAACTGTCCCACACATTTTTTCCAACTATGCCAAAATACAGGCTCCAAAGTGGTGAAGCTCTTTTCTCTAGAATGCAACTCCTATTAGAAATCCTAAGTAGCTTACTATGGATTAATTTAATTCAACAATTATAGAGTACCCACTCTGAAGCAATTCTGGCTACATCTATTCCAGAGCTAAACATACAAAATTAAATGACAAATAGCTTCTGTCTCTTTTCTGGAAACACACAGAAAAAAGAAAAATAAGTACAACACAGGAATTTACAGCGGAAGATAGCAAGGTTTGGTGGACTGTTCTGTGAAGGAGTGAGAGAGATATGGCAAGTAGTAAGCAAAGAACAGACTATAGTACATTTTTCTGGAGCAGCAAGTTTCTCTAACATTAAGTAACAAAATATTTAATGATAATATACTAAAAAGAAAATACAAATTTCTATAAAAGTTACAATGTAATACTTAAAAGTTCATGAGTCATTTCGCCAAGAATAATCATTCAGAATTAAAACTTAAAGTAGCATTATGAAGCAGAAGGAAGTCATTTTAAGGCAGATACCCTCTTAAAATGGAGCCAATCATACCACCTAATGGACACTTTGGCTCTCCCTATCCAAAAACACAACTCTAGCTGTGAACATTCAGTGAAACACCAGTGGATAGTCAAAAAGATTGTGTAAGATTTATCACTATAGCCAGGCTATATCTCTACATAACCTCTATACGGAGAGGGCTTTAAATGTGACACCTAAGAATTCTTGTTGATGACTGCGTAATCTTGAATCTATTCACTTTTGGGATCAGATCAAAGTTTACGTGTAATTTGTAAAGTCTAAGAAGTCTATAAAAAATTCTACGCTGGCTCCAATTCCTGCCAAGATTCTGAGTTGGAAAATACTGACCCTCTCTCAGAGGAGCCCCTAGAGAACTTGTACAGGAAAAATAGGCAGAACTTTCAGAAATACCTGGGGTAAAAAGACCCATTCTCAACTGTATGTATGGCATGGTAGCTTTGGCCTGAAGCAAAAGGCAGTTCACCAGAGCTGTAGAATGACAACAGAAAAACTGCCAAATTTCTATTTTTGCTTTATTTGTGTCCCAGAATAAAACATGGCCCCATCTATGCATTACTGAAACCTGTGGTTTAACGTTTTTTTTAAAGATTTATTTATTTATGCGTACAAACTGGAGTACAGGCCAGAGGCGTGGGGCAGCGAAAGGGTTCACCAGAGACAGAGTGGGGAGCAGAACAGGCAGATTGACGAAAATACACTACTGAGGGGGGCAGCGGGCGAGGCAGGAGAGGAGAGGAGCAGCAGGCGAGGCAGGAAAGGTCTGCCGTGCCAGTGGGAATCTCCCCAGCAGGGCGTGGATCTTGAGTCGCCACTCCCGATAGCTCCGCAGCGCAGCGCTTAACTGCTGCGCCACCAGAGAGGCCCATGTACTTTAATGTTCTAAGGAAAATAACCAGGAGCTAAGAACCACAGGTGAATTCACACTAACCCTCCCTTCCCTGGCTACCACTTCGTATCACCATCTCCCCCACACAAATCACAGGGCTGAACAATCATAATCTCAGCAGTGCCTCCTCCTAAAGGAAGCTTATTCCGCAAAGGAAAGAGGGATGCTATTGCCTGGTAGATAGTGTTAGGCCACTTGCTGGTACCCAACAATTGTTTGGTGGTACTGAAACCGGGACCAGGTTTGATGTCTGACGTGGAGACAGCTGGGTTGGAGGGCCAGCCCTGACAGAAGCCAGGGTTTGTGGCATGTGCAGTCTGGGGTCCAGCCCCAGGATCCAGTGATATTGGCCTGGGCTGTGCTGTAGCAGCCCACAGGTCAACTGCCTGCCCTATCTCAGTGTAGGTGAGGTTTGGACAACCAGCCAAGGTTTCATTTTTAAATATGGCACCAAAACTATAAATGAACCAATGAGGTTTGAAAGGTAGGTACCCTAAAGGGGATATATGGTCAGGTTCCAGAGGGCCTGAGACAGATTCATCAGGACTCAGACCTTCACAGACAGATTCATCAGGGATATTCTTTGGCACTCAGACCTCCACACGCCTTGACACCACTGGCCAATACCCAGTGTCTCTAAAAGAGTTGTCTGCTATTGGCTGATGCCAAGAGCTATCTAAGAACTGTAACCCTGGTGTCTCTGGCACCAATGTCTGCTGAATGGTGCTGGCCTGTGTCCAGCCATCTCTAAGAGCTGTCCACCACGTCCATTCTCTAGCACCATCTCCCAGTGCTGCTGCCTCTGGTGCTGTCCAGTCCATTCCCAGATATGTGTTTCTGGCTGCTGTGGGACCACCTTAGTGCAACCACCTGTGAGTACCTCTAGCTTCCACCATGAGTGTGCCACCAGTTCCAGGGTCTCATTGAAGGGACAGTCATCTAGTTAGTAGAAGCAGCACTTGGTTTGGATTACTGGACACTGTGGACACTTTATCTGGGGTGGAGTAGCTGGCCATTTGTGGTCTTAGAAACACTTTCCTTTCCCCATTTGCCACTTTGTTAATAAACCCCATTGCTGCACCCTGAGTCTGAGTGGTGTCTTGCAAATTCAAGCACATGGGTGAGAACCCCCAGCATTTGCACTGTTTTAATATGGGGAAACACCTTGTCCCTCTCCTCCTGACCCCCTTCCAGAGATCTTGGGATTGAGTGCAAAACTATCAGGTTTGAACAGACTTTTCTCCAATAAGATAAATGAACAATAAGCACATGAAAACATGTCCAACATCACTAATCATTAGGGAAATACAAATTAAAACACTACTTCACATTGATTTAGAATGGTTGTAATTTTTTTTTTAAAGGACAGTTAACAAATGTTGGTGAGGATATGGAGGAACTGGAAACTTCATACATTGATAGTGGGAATATAAATTGATACAGTCTCTTTAGAAAACAGTTTGGCAGTTCCTCAAAATGTTAATATGGAGTTACAAAAGAAGAAGCAATAAAACTCTTGAGTATATTCCAAGAGAACTGAAAATATGTACACACAAGAACCTGTAAACAAATGTTCATAGCAAATTCTTTATAACAGTCCAAAAGTGGAAACAATTCAGTGTTCACCAAGTGAAGAATGGATAAGCAAAATATGTTATGCATACTGAGGAGTGTGGTTCCTGACCATGAAACCTACGTGTGATTTTTCTAGCCTGACTATAGCAATTACAAAGACCTGACAGGCCTCATATAGGAAAACTGCCCCTCTACACACTATACTTGGCGCACAGCTCGTGTGCTGCAATCTCGGAAGAGAGTTGCAGTCAAGAACTCAGGTCCCCTGGTTTACTGTGTTCTTTAGTATAGGTGTATTCCGATCCCAGGTGCCTTCATTCAAAAGGTTCTTTATCTGTGGCCTTTAGCGAAGACTTAACCTGAAGACATTTTATCTGTACTCTGACTCAGTATTTTTCCATTTCTAACCTTTCAACCTCACCTTCCAACAGAGCTTTGGACTGGAGGGAGGAGTGGAAATGGAAGTACACACTTTCTCAGGTTTAATCTCATTATCAGTAAGTGCATAAAAGCCTTCACTGTTACTTTCAATTTGGCTACTTGTTTTCAATCAGCTGTTCTGACACCTGTAAACTCAGCATTCACATTCACTCTCCTTCCTCTCTCCCTCACCCTCCTCTCCACCTGTCTCTGTACAGATCAGGTGAGCTCCTGACAAACAACAGAATATTATCCAGCCATAAAAAGGAATGGAGTACTGATTCATGTGAAAGCACGGATGAACCTTGAAAACTTTACGCTAAGTGGGCGAAGTTAGTCACAAAAGACCACACACTGAATAAGTGCATCTATATGAAATGACTAGAATAGGCAGATCTAGAGAGAGATAAAGTAGATTAGCAGCAGACAGGGACTAAGGGAAGAATAAATAGTGACTACTAATAGACATTAATGTCTCTTTAGAGCAGTGAAAATACTTTAAAATTAGGCTGTAGTGATGGCTGCACAACTCTGTAAATTTAATAAAAATCATTGAATTGTACACTTTAAGTGAATGAGTGAATTTTAAGGTAGATAAATTCTTTCTCAATAAAACTTAATTTTTTTTATCTTCCCATCTGGCTAAACATATTACTTCCTCTTTTTGTTTTTTAATCGTTTTACATACTTGTTAATATTTTGACAGCATAGGATTTCTTCCCTCAGGTATGGTAACTGTGGTTCTCCCACCACCAAAATACCCTGCTCCATAGTCCACTATGTTCTCCTCCCACCCTTGTTCTCACCCCATCAATAAATCTTTTTTTAATGCTAGTTTATAACATACCTAGAGCACTAGTGAGATGAAAAAATGGTTAAAAAGCAGATTATGATGCTCTTTAGGGAGTTTATAAAATACCCTTTAAGCAAGGTAAAGATCCTGAAGAATTCAGTAATGGGGGATGACATGGTAACATTTATCTTTTAGAAAAGGCAGTCTGGTAGCTGAGAATGGCTAGACACAAGGTAGAAAGACCAGAAGATGGGCATACAAAGCTCCACTAAAAAAAAAAAAAAAAATTTTTTTGAAGAGAACTTGAGCCAAGACAGGTTAAGAAAAGGGAGAGGGCTATGAACCTATCTTTAGAACAGAATGCTATCTATAGACACCTTCTATAGACACAAACTATTAACATACTAAAGGACACAGCCTTACTTATAAGCCCACCAAAGAGAGGAAACTATGAAAAGTAAGAGAAGCAGAATAGTTAAAAAATCTTAATAACTAACCTATTAAAATAGTTACCAGTTGTTGTAACATATAACTTCACTAATTGAGGATCTGCCTTCAAGAATATCAGATTATAGAGTCAATATATTAATCAAGAGTGTGTGAGAAAACAGCAATGCAAACTCCATCTTTGCATATAAAAAACAATGAGAAAATCCACTCAAAACTATTTTACTGACTAGAACCAGTTTCAGTTCTTTTAATAAGATGTAGAACATTAAAATGTCCTACAAATTAATAGTGAGCAGGCTCCAAACATAGCCAAACAATAAATATTTGCCTCCTATTAAAACTCTCAGAAGATATTTAGCACTGCCTTAAGTTTTTCAGAAACAATTCATCCTCATTATAAATATACTTTAAAAAGCAAATGCATTCATAAAATATCTCACCTTAGGTTTTTAGAGAAATCCACAAAGAAATGTCTACAGCATAAGTTCCAGTTTAGGCAGATACCTAAATTGGGGTGGAGGGGAATGGGGGAGGAGGGTAGAGAAAGAAAAAGAAAAGACATGATCAATATAGCTAAATCTGAACGGGGAATTTAATTCTCTCAATAGTAGACCCCTACCTTATTTAACTTGAAATTTTTTTTGTTTAAATTATTCTTTAGAAATCTGTAGAATGTCAAGATACTTAATTTTGTTTGCCTTTATTTAATGTTTAATTCTATTCCTCCTATTTAATTTTTTGAAAATTCTTTAAATAAAACCTTAATCAAAACATATATTCTATTAATTTGGGGAGGGGAGCCAATCCAAGAAAAATATTTTTCTCTCAGGCATTTTCTAAAGTCTGTATTTCCTATAATACGACTAAGATGATCTCCCATTCTTATAAAAATAGAATCAAAAATCTGAAAATGTAACCAACAGCACATATTTATAAAGCTTAGGTAAAAGAGAAAATTAAATAAAACAAGTGACTAACAAATTATAAAAATGTTCATTTACATTTGCAAAGAGAATCAAACTAAAACAACATGTTTTTCATCAATGAAATTAGAGTTGTTTCTTAAGTAAGATGTTAGTCATTAGTCCTCCTCCTTCCCAGACTATCAACAGGATTGCATTTCACCACCCTGTGTTAACTGAGGTGTGGTTACTTTACTAGCCTCAGCTACTGAAATGGAAATGATATGAAACACTACCAGGCATAAGCTTAAGGAAAGAGTACACAACTGGAAGACCTATCTACTGCTATAGAATCTACTGATTACAGATTACTATCTACTGATTACAGAATCAAGTAACTAGACAGCACTTTGATCAGAGAGAAGACCCCAAGTATCTTCTCTTCTAGATATCTATCCTAAATAATAAATTCAATAAAATCTTTTAGTATAGCTGGTTTATATTTAAAAAAAAAAAACCATAAACAAAGTGCCCAAATGATTAGCTTAAGGTAAAATAATAGTGATCATTAAAATTACAAATATCAAAAATGCTTAATATGGGAAAGTATGTGAAGAGCATAAAATGAAACTTATATATTAGTTGGTCAATTCTTCTGTATGTGCAATTCTAGAACTGGCAAATTTATAGTGACAAAAAGAAATCAATTGTTGCAGAAGCAACAGGCAGGCTGTGTAAAAGCAATGCCTGCAAAGGAGCTTAACAGAAACTTTTAAGAGTGATGGAAATGTTCCATATCTTGATTATAGTGATACGTACAGGGATATGTAAGTTAGTCAAAACTCATGAAACTATACAGTACATAAATCAAATCTTACTAAAAAGTGATTTTAAAAAGTCAAAATGCTTAATGTTGTAGGAAAATGCTCATCCACTGAGTAATTTGAAACATGAATTACATACATTTGCAAAGAAAAAGACTAGAGATCCAATGCTAACAATACTTTGCATAAGAGGTTATTTAATCGGTACTTTCAAGACTCCAAATAAGTATTTTTATGTTTATGTTAATTGTATTTTATTGAGACCTAAGCCTAAATTCTACAATCAGTTTGCAATTTTATGAATTTATTCCTTCAAAGTCTACTGCATGTACAAACAGCTTTCTAAGTGGTAGAAAAATGCTTCTGTTCCTGTCTTTTCACAAGGTTCACCTACACATGCCTTTAAGTGATCATTACAGCCAGAGAATGCACAATTTGCAAATCGTATCTGTTTACCACCTTTTCACTGGCAAGTGACAATAGGTCAAGACTTCTAAAGAATAGTTTACAATAATAATTATCTGAAAATGAGCTTAAAATTTGTACAATGTTTAATACTGAACATGTATGTGTTTTAAATTTATTTTGAAGTATATATGAATGTGTTTTAGAGGATTATATACACTGATAACTATTTAAAAATTTTATGAGTTTTGAGCATTTATTTTAAGAGTTAAGAAACACCTGCATAGGGGCCTCCCTAGTGGTGCAACGGCTTAAGTCCAGCACAATGACGCTATCCTCCGCAGCCACTGCAGGAGTTTGATAACCAGCAGGGAGCTTCCCAGATGGCTCAGCAGACCTCTCCTGGCTCGCCTGCTGCTCCCCTCAGCAGTGTATTTCAGTTAATCTGCGTGTTCTGCTCCCCACTCTGTCTCTGGTGAATCCTCTCACCCCTCCCACACCTCTGGCCTATACCCAAACATTGTATGCATAATAAATAAATCTTTAAAAAAAGCCACCTGTATAGTCACAGGTCAGCAGGAGAGTTGCTGCTGATAAAGGAACCCTCTTACACTGCTGGTGGGAATGCAAAGTGGTTCAGCCACTATGGAAAGATTTGTGGAGGACCCTCAAAACACTAAAAGTGGATTTACCTTATGATCTAGTGATTCTACTATAAGGAATCTACCCTAAGGACACAAAATCACTTATTTGAAAGAAAATCTGTTCTCCTATGTTTATTGTGGCACTATTTTCAATAGCTAAGATGGTTACAACCTAAATGTCCCAAAACAGATGAATGGATATACATACAATGGAATACTACTCAGCAATCAAAAAAGATAAACTCATGCTATCTGCAGCAACATAGCTGGAGCTGGAAGGGAGCAGGCCAACAGAAATAAGCCAGAAGGTATACTGTCCCCCATATCCAATAAGCGTTACATCCCCTTACTGCACTGGCCACCTTTACTTTTAGAGAACTAATGGGAAAATGAAAGCTGAGCATACAAGAGTAAACAAATTCTGTGCATTTTAAGCTGAGTCTATTATTTTTATAACACTGAGCACACCAAAAGGGCCAAAAATTTCCACTATTATTTTGGTTACCTTTTTACCAAGTAATATTATTCCATAGATAGCAACTTTGCTATTCTGTTCCTATTGTATGGTGTCTAAATACATGTGAATTGATACTGGGAGACAGTATACATTTCACTGAAAATACCCCTTTCCAATTTTTCAGAAGTACAGAGAAAAGTAACATTAATTGAAAATTTTGTAAAACAAAATCATCCCCAAAACCCATTATTTCAAAACTATCACTGAAGCAAATGATCTGTTTCCAAGTAACTCAACCCTTTATTACAGCCTTTGTTGTAACACTTACACTCACACCATAAAACAGTCATCTTTACTAAATATAGCTTGAGGAAGATAAATCACGCAATTTGATACTCAGAAAAACACCAGATGTATTCCGCACAATTCCTAGCACACAGTGGGTGCTTTCAAATTATTCATTAAATTGAACATTGAGAAAATATTTTCTGTCCATGTGACTTCATTATATTTCAAACAAATGAGTCATCAACTCTGGCAATAAAATCAGAACTAACACCACTACAAATGCTTGCCATATTTCAAGAGCTCTCAGAAGGAAAGATAACCACAGATGTGTTCCCTAAGTTACACAAGTATAAGATGCATCACTTCACTGTTGCAGTTTTTCTGTATTTAGACAACTCTGAATTATTCAAGCACATACAAACACCACCTTGAAGGGGTCTACATACTTGCTCCTGACAATCTGGAAACAAAAGGCGCTATTCAGAGAAAAGATGACAGGCAATAGGAATCTGACAGGTCAGTAATTTACTGCATTTTCTGCATATTTGAATTTGTAGGCCTCCACAGTAAAATCAGTTTCATGATGTCAGCCAAAACACCTCATGGGCAACAGTTTTATGTCATTAAAAGAACTACCACCCTCAATCAGTTTGAATTTGTGTTTACTTATTAGAAGTCTCTCAGTGATTCAGGAGAGAGGTTTTAATTGCAGTCTTGCTCTATCAATGTTGAGTATAGCCCTGAACTATATACAATAAATTCTTATTCTCTCTTCTTCCCCATGCCTAAAATAACTCAGATACAGTTGAAGAAGACAACCTAGCAGCTCTCTACCAAAAATGGAGCAATTTCAAAGACCCAAATGTGGTCTTAATATATTTATTCAATTAAAAACCAAGAAACTACTTCATCATCCATCTTCTACTTGTTAATCTTTGAATCACTACACTTTCTCATACTCCTATGTCTTTGCAAATAGTATTTTCCCCTCAGTTTGGTTAGAATCTCCTCCTCAAGTCTGATTTTGGCTATGACAAATTTCTACTTGTTATAAAAGTCTTAACTGGTTAAAAAAAAAAAAAAAGAAAAGCTCACAGAATTCTTCCCCTGTGTGCTTTTAACATACTTCCATTAAGTACTTCTCAATTTGGATTACAACTTTGTCTCTTAGAGTCAGTGAACTGAATACCTCTTGGCAGAGCTAATATTCAGCTGGTACAAACCAGTAGAGCCTTAAGGATTTACTGAACAACTAAAATTCTTCTGTATTGTGATTTGGCAACAGACACTGCCCCCAAACTCCACCAGTCCTATGCCACTTGCTGATGGCCAGGTCTCAGCACTGCCACAATTTAGCAGCAAAAGCAGCCAAGTCTAACAGAGCATAAAGGATGGAAAGGTATTTTCAGACCCTGATCTAGTGGTGTGGCCATCTTGGCTGTTGTCTATGTTGTAGTGATTGGTTAGTGCTCAGAATCTCACCCCGGCCTCACTGAACCCAAAGCCTCGGACATGCCTAGCATACAGTAGAACTTTCATGAAGTCTGTCAAAATAATGAATGAATTTAATACCGGCTATAGTCAAAGACCCAAGACCAGTGATGTGCTGTCAAAACTATGTAAACAATGGTAAAATTAGCAAGAAAAAATCAGGTCCTTAAATACAAGATAGGAGAAGAGGTCAAGTCTGCCTATTTTCTGTTTGCATTAAGCCCCCAATAAAATAAATGCTTAATTTGAAAATGCGAGCAAAAAGATTTCAATCTGATACTTTACAGAGTATATGGTTTCATGTATTTTTCACAATATTAAACAACATTCCTATAAAACCACAGTCTCTGTAAGAATACCACAAACAGTGGTCACTGAACTCTGGTCAGTGTCTTGGACAGGAAGACAGGCATCACTGAGGAAGACCACAAGTGATTAATTCAAGTGGAAAGGAAAAGGCAAATAGGAGAAGAGGCAGTTAATTATGAATCACATGTCTAATTACAGATTTTGCTAAGGGCTTCAGATATTTCTAATTAGTTTTACTTGCTATGTTAATTATAAATAGTACACCAAGAGAATTTTCTAATCACAGGAATTTGTTGAATATATAAAATCAGATCTTAAATTAGCATTTTTATAAGTCAAAAATCAAATGTTCAATAATGCATGATAATTTGTTAAAAGTAGTCAATAAAATATAAATCATATTAAATTCACATTAAATACTACTATGGGGGTGACAAGACCATAATATATTTTAATTTTAATAAAAGCTTTTAAAGTCTCACTAATCCTAATTTGAAACATCCACTTAAATTATCTAGGCTATTAACACTACCATATGAATTTGAACAAAAAATATATACAAAGAACAGATAATGGTAACTATACCATGTATACTATACCAGACAGAACAAGATGCTTGATATAGACTGTTAATTTTCACAACCACCTTCCAAGGCATATACATCCTTACTGGTGAGGAACTGATGATAAAAAGAACCATGCCAATGTCAGTTAGTAAGCAGCAGAGTAAAGATAAATCACTACTCCACATGCCCTTGCTGGTCACTATATCCCACGGCTTTATAACATGCTTCAAAGGAATTAGCACTTAAGTTATGTGGTATATGAGCTGTTCTAAATGCATAAAGTTAAGACCACAGACCACTAATCCAATAGAAATGACCATCCGACTATCTAGGCAAATCAATATTCTTGGTTATAATTATAGTTCCAGCCATGATTTGGAAAATCAAGGATGCTGCCAGTCAACTTAGGGGCTATCACAAAATTCTATTTTAGTTAAACTCACTTGATCTAAATGATTTTTTTAAAAGTTACTTAATATTTAATACTTTTACCTTAATACCTAAGGTAGAAGTAGAATGCTTAGGGGAAAACATCAAATAAGAAAGTAATTTTTATATATTTAGAATCTTCTACAAAGAAGGTCTAAATGGTATCCAGGAATTCATGACAGTATCAAATACAAGAAAAAAAATTAATGGTCACTATAAACAAAAGAAAAGTACATAATTCAATCAGGACAGATAACCTAAAATAAATGGGATGACAAAACAAATGAGAGTTTGACTGAAAGAAAAGTACTGAAAAACAACCTTCCTCCAATTTTTCTGAGTATCTATAACAAATTGAAAAGAGGCCTCCCTGGTAGCGCAGCAGTTAAGCGCCACACTGTGGAGCTGTCGTCAGCGGCTGCATGAGTTCGATACCCAGCCAGGGAGATTCCCACATGGTGCAGCAGACCTCTCCTGCCTCGCCCGCTGCTCCCCTCAGCAGTGTACTTGTGTCTATCTGCCTGTTCTGCTCCCTGCTCTGTCTCTGGTGAACCTTCTCACTGCCCCACGCCTCTGGCCTGTACCCCAGCTTGTATGCATAAATAAATAAATCTTAAAAAAAAATTGAAAAAAGAAAATTTGCTGTTGGTTAAAAAAAAGAAGCAAGTCTTTAATCTCTCCAAAAAAAAAAAAAAAGATCATAGTTATTTTAAAAGTTACTACACACCTAACAAAAGCACAAAAGAAACACTAATGAACAAGTAAATGGCCTGGCTAACTGAAGGTGAAAAGTAAAACTGGAGAAGGGCCTCCCTGGTGGCGCAGCGGTTAAGCCCTGGGCTGTGGAGCAGCGATGCGAGTTCGATGCCCAGCTGGGGAGAATCCCACATGGTGCGGCAGACCTCTCCTGCCTCGTCGGCTGCTCCCCTCAGCAGTGTATTTCTGATCTGCCTGTTCTGCTCCCCACTCTGTCTCTGGTGAAGCCTCTCACCACTCGACACCTCTGGCCTGTACCCCAGCTGTATGTATAAATAAATAAATCTTAAAAAAAAAAAAAGTAAAACTGGAGAAAAGGAAAACTAATGGCAAAGAGCTGACCTTTCTTCAAGTACCTTCTTACATAAAAAGGAATCTATTAAGGTGCTTTACTAAAACACAAACTATTTCAGAATACACCTTCCCAGGCAGAAACCTTCTCCTCATATTGTGACCCAAGAGATTATCACCTCTCCCCTAAAAGACATCTTCCCTTATCCTGGAATCTTCCCCTCACTGGGAAAGATTCGAGGTGGTCACTGTTTTTAAGCAAACAATTTCTCAAGAGGAGCCAGCGCCAAGAGTCTGGTAGGAGAAACGAGGAAAGTAAAGATAGGAATCTTGTTCGCCTTTCTTCTGCTACTAAAGGCAGAAGCACATGACCCCAGCAAGAGACATCTTCCCTTATCCTGGAAAGCCTTTACCAGGAAATATTTTGATCCAGAGCACATCTTAAGGACCAACCTTTTCTTACTGGTTTTCCAACTCGTATATCAATGCTTAATCAGCATAGTAAAAATGTTATGCTTTTCTGGTACACAGAAACCCTGTTGCAATAAGGATATTTTATACTCAAAATGTAGTTTTGATTTTGAAAAGTGTAGCATCCTTCACAATGATAGAGCCATTTGAAAAGAACTGCCTCAAGCAACTTTGCTACATCAGTTATTTTCCTATCTTTTTAAAGAAACTGTACCTTTAACAACTGTATGTACAAGTTTCATCTTGTTTGTGAATACCTGAACTAACCTCACACATTCATATCTACAGCATCACCTGCTAATTCAAGTCATCTTCAGAGTCCAACTCCTTTATTTGACCTACTAAAAAATGTTGCTCTTGCACACATAAAGACAACACAGGGTATATTTTTTTCTAGCATAATAATGCCTTATAACACTGGTCAACAGTGAGATCATAACTCACTTTAAAAGGCCCCAATCTGTAGGATCTTGGTGTGCTGAACATGAATATAACACTGAAAATTTTTTATTAGTACTCGTTTAGAAGATAATGCATATAATTCATTTTGTATGTTTCACCGTGTAAATTGATCCAGTAGGACTGCAACAACATCCTAAATCAGCACAGAATGATGTAATACTGCATCGCATTGCATAATACCATTATGCACACATCATCCAGAGTTGACTGCATCATTTTATGATGCAATGCAATACTACTGCCAGGCGGCTGCTGAAGTAAGCTGACATCAGCAGTGCACTATAGAAAGCCCTGTCAGAAAGGTTGAGTGAGCACTGAAAATATTTCAGATTTTGCGCGAGACAGTTTAAGCTACTGTTCCATAGAACTGTTATTATTTTATCCATTTAGGCACAATACAGAACAGTCATGCCTTGAAAGTGCATTAACAGCGGGGACAGTTTCTGCTATTTGTGGGGAAGTGACATTTGCCACCAGAAGAAAAGTACACTTCTCAAGTGAAGAAAGCTTATCATCTTGACTTTGGATGCAAGGCTGGTGATCAAGACAAGCCTTGGGCCCCACATATATGCTGTGCTACAGGTACAACACAGTTTCACAGTGGTGAAATGGCAAAAGACCATCCATGCCGTTTGTAGTCTCCATGGGGTGGAGAGAGCCAAGCAACCACAGAAAAGACTGTTACTTCTGCTTGGTTCCTCCTCTTTCCAGTGGAATAACAAAGCAAAAGAAGTCGAGAATAGTCTACCCAAGCATTCCGTCTGCATTGAGATGACCGATTCAACAACTTGCTGCAGGGTGATGCGAAATAAGCATGGAATGCTTTTCGCCCAGTGTCTACAAACTTTCTTGGGAATGTTAGGGCAGAAAACTACAAGGAACTAGTAGAAGTCATGCTGATGCAGTATCAGAAACTTGGATGCAATACGTCTCTAAAGATCCACTTCCTTCATTCCCATCTGGATTTCCTCCCTGAAAACTCTGGTACGATTAGTGATGAACAAGGCAAACATTTTCATCAAGATATCGCATCAATGGAACCAAGAGACCAGGGAAAATGGTCCACTACAATGCTGGCTGACTACTGCTGGACACTCCCCAGAGATGCTCCTGAACAGCTATACAAGAGACAAGCGAAGAAATCTAAGAAGCAGTCTCTGATTTGATTTTTTACAGGTATTAACCGTAGGCCTATTACTATTGGCATGCATTTTGTGATGAAAACATCTATTTATTGCAGATTACCAAAAAAAACTAGAGCCAAAATTAGAATTTGACTGTCATATTCATGTTGAGCATGTACAAATTGATAGGAAATGACTAATTTTATTTCAGTAACATGACTTTTGTAAAAATTTGACCAGTGTAATTGGACAACTTGAGAAGCGTAATCTTCTCCCTATTATGTCAAGCAACTATCCTCTATTTTGAACATACTATTATTTCCCATGAGTTTAAAAAAGAAAAACTTGCCTGTCTATTGTATTTCCTAAAACTTTAAGCTTCAAAAGAATGTATGGATTTTGTATAGCAATACTATATATCTCATAAAAATTAAGCAAATAATTTGTAGATCTCATTTCACTTGTGAAAAGGTCAAACACATAATAGCCTTTTTTTTTAATTTCACCTTTCTCTTTATTCTCAAAATACAACAGTATTAAAGCTAAGAACTGTTTGGACTGGTTCTTGTGATCTCCAGTGCTTTGAGGGAAGTAGAGCTTAGCCCCCAGGAACCTGAGAGCATCACCTCAAAAACTAGCAGGAGCTCAGCAGCTACTCTGCCAAATTCAATGGCGCAAGTCAAATCTTGGGCATATCCACAGGTCCAAGCTTTAGAGCTTGGGCTCCAGCTTTTGGGGAAGATTAGAGGTGGTCACTGTTTTTAAGAAAGCAACTTCTCAAGAAGAGCCAGCACCAGAACAGTCTGGCAGGAGAAATGAGAAAAGTGAAGACAGGGATCTTGTTCTCCTTTCTTCTGCTACCTAAGGGCAAAGGCCCAGCAAGAGACCAAAGTAGGTATCAGCTACTTGGATCCCATTAGGGAGAGGCCAGACCACACCAGGGCTAGTTATCTGGCATGGTCAGACAGTGGAACGTTAGCCATTAGTTGGGAGATAAACTGTTCCAATTTCTGTGCTGCTTATTTCCTGGCCTCGAGTACTTCATGACTGGCCTTCTCCAGGGTTTCAAAATCCATGACGACCTTATTAGTGATGAGGGAGAAACCAAACACTAGGAGTCCACAGTGCCTTGACATGATAACTCTGGTACTGTGTTGATGCCAAAAGGATCTGCCCTCAGCCTCTACAACAATCGCAAAGTTGGGCCCACCACCATCACATAGCTGCCTGTCTGGAGCTCTCGCTGCTTCCCCATTTGTTTCCCAGTAACGTGAGACATCAGGCTTATATTTTGGTCATTAGCACCAAACATGGCAGGAAAAGGAGCTCCAAATCTTTCATCATTGGACCCTCTCAGAGGGTTCTGACCATGGAAACTGGGTAGGTAGATGTGATCGCAGATCAGCATAACTCCAACCTTAAACTTGGGGTTGAGCCCTCCAGCTGCACTGGTAACTACTAGGGTGTCCATAACCAGAAGCTGGAAAACCCTGACTGGGAATATCACCTTCCAGCATGAACAGCCTGCAGACATGTGGAACCTGCCCTGCATCACCACATAGGCTCTGCCATTCAGGAACCCCAACACCAGCTGACCAGCATGACCTGGCACTGCACTTCAGGATAAGTTTGATATCTCATTGTAGTCAAAGATCTGGGTCTGAATTAACTTATTAGTCAGACCTCCTAAGTTAGAATCAGAGATTACTACCACTTGAGGGCAGATCAGTGCCTAGTGTGGGACAGAAGTACCACATAATAGTTCTATGTAGCATTTCATTTTTTTAGCAAACTATTAAAAGATGATCTTCCTTTCCGTGATCTATATGGATAGTTAAGTCATAAGCAAAGGCTAAATGAAATGGTCCATAAAAATTCTTGCTTCTTAGAGAATATGGAATACAATAGTCTGGTCACCAGAAATCATGCTATTTGAAGTTACTATTTACATTACAAGCTATGTTTAATTAGGGTTGTACTATTTATTGCATTTTAAGGTTAATAAGAATACAAAAATTTTCTCTTTGCTGACACTCTAATACATTATTAATTCTACTGTGCACTAATATTTTCTAACTTACACGGAAACTGGGTGGGTAGATGTGATCGCAGATCAGCGTAACTCCAACCTTAAACTTGGGGTATGAAATACCAACACACTGCACACATATTTCTTGAAATAAATAAATCCATTTAAAAAGCACACTGTCAACTCTCCTTGACCCGAGAGAAGACTTGTCAAAAACTCAACAAGGTAGCAAATAAATCAAGTGACAACTGAAATGTTATTGAATGACCCTGAAGACCAAATCTAGATCAAACTAGGAAAAGATCCCCAATCTTTGCTAGCAAGAAGAATTTACATTTATAGAAAAGAGGTTATCAACATGTCCACAGCCAAGTACAAACATGTTTGCTGAGACACACTATGTTTAAGTCCAAGGATTTTGCTTTCCCCTATCTTTCCTTGATCTGAAGACACAACTGCAGTTCAGTTGAGACTTTAATAGATTTGCCTTTAAAGGGATATATCTATAAAGTGAGACTTGCCAAAAAGAACTGCAACCCTCTCCAGTGGCAATGAATTAACTGTGTTCAGTTAGGAAAAAAGAAAAAGGTAATATACAATAGTGCTGGGAATTTGAGGTAGCGCAAACATTTCCTCCAAAGAAATAAAATAGTTGAGTATCATATATTTCAAATGAAAGTTCAAAGATTTGAGGGTGTCCACAGCAAGGCCTTTCCATAAGAATCAAAATTATCTCTAGCAATCACTCTAAGAGTTCCCTGAATTAGCATTCTCTATGGAGTTGAAAGTTTTAAAAGAATGTGATCCACTCCTGAAGAGTACATTGAAGAATAAAACATAAAAGACTTTAAGTATTAACATAAGTAGAAATAAACTCTAAAGGAACCATCTGAAATTATATACATAACCTAAGTTGTATATAACTTAAAAATAACATTTAACAAATAACCCTCACACATGATCAAGATTTGGTCTTTGGGGTCGTTCAATAACAATTCAAATGTCTCTTGATTTGCTCTCTGGTTGAGTTTTTGGTAAGTCTTTTCTTGGACCAAGGCGATTTGGCAATGTGTTTTTTTCTTTTTTAAAGATTTATTTATTTCAACAACAGGTATATATTGTATTGGCATTTCAAACCCCTAAATGTACAATTCCGTACCCTATGGGAAGGATGGCATATGCTGAAAGAAGCTATATTCTAATTGGACATACTAAGGCATGGTTCCCTACATCTAATATACACAGATCTAGGGGGTTCCTGTGAATGTCCTAGATATTCTTGTCTAGAGTAAACACTGCTCACTGTCAACCCAAAGATCCACCCAACTTTAGAACACACTTATAAGGGTCCATTGAGAGGGTTGATTAGGACCCAAACCTAACATATAAATATAAAAACTAGTATGTAAATATATAAAATGTTTAATCAGCTTTGGAAAAGGGGTTAGAAACTCTTATAAAAGTTAAATTAGAAGTACAGCAGCACTTGCCTGGAAGACAACAAAACAGAATGTTGCTCACTACACTGTTTCCTATTTTCTCCATCAACAGCAAATCAGAACTTGCCCAGGAGCTGATGCAGGTCAAGAACATAGTCGGCCCTAGCAACCAGTAATACAGGAGATGAAAGCTCAGAAAAGCTCAGGAAAGATCTGAATGATCATTGCATTGTACCAATGATGTACCTGAAAATCAGTCAGATGACTAGAATCATCACTTCAGCAACAATCCTCTGAACACTAAACTGTGATGTTGATAAGATGCAGAAGGTAGAACATAACTGATTTTTAATAACAAATTTCCTTTTAAACCTCTTTCTGTTTACCCCTATACTATTTTCAACTTGTCAAAAGAGAAAATCAGTGACTAAAAATTGTTCCGCTCTCAAAAGCAATATTCTCCCTACTATTACAAATGGTAGATGTTGATGTTACTGCTGAAAACCCTTGAACACCACGAGACTACTTCAACACAACCATCTATGAGGGACTTAATCTCCGGTAACTTCAGAGTGAAGAATATTTGCCAAATTTTTTAAAAATATATTTAGACAATACAAACTAATTAAATGACTGTTTTTATAGGTCAGATTCACTTCCCCAGCCCAGTCCAAGCATTCCTCTCCCCAGTCACCAACAATATTCCTTCCAGAGGTTCTAAGGGATACAAAGAGCAAAATGTTACTGTGGATTTTTTAATTAAGAGAAAAACATGATGAAAAACTTGTTTTCCAAAAATTAATATGACACGATGATCTGGAACTGCAGCTGGAAGATATTGGAAAAAAGTCGACCAATGTGAGAGAAATAGCTCTTATAAAATAAGGTAATGGCTACTAGAATAATAAAGAAGTTAAACCGATTATTACTGACAAGCTTCATCATTCCCATTACAAACTGGGTTCATCCTGGGAATAAAGTAGATGCAGGTAATTATTTTCTTAATTTGTCTGACAGAAGAAAGGGGACCCTAAGAGTTCAATTATGAGGTCCTACAGTTTTCACTTTCCACCAGGTTTCAGAGTGACTGAAATTCAACCATCAGAAAATCATCCTTTTCAATTGCAACATCCTACCATCCCAGCATTTTCTGTCAAAAAATGTAGAAGGAATACTTTCAGGAAATACTCAGCCATTATTGCTGCTTTGATAACAATTACCTAGCTTGCCTCCCATCTCCATGTACACTCACCTCCATACCCCCACTCCTACACCTTAATGAAAAGGTTCGAGAACCTAATTTTATCTGATATGGAAAAGAGACTAAAAAAGACTGGATGCTTTGCCAAAATTAGTAATGAAACCAGAACGAGAGCCAAGAGTTTTACACTCCTAATCTCAGAATTTTAAGATAACCTTCATATTTTTTTTGTCCTAGGATGTAATATGAAAATATTTTTTTCCTAATACATATATATATTTTCAATCACAAAAGTTTCAAGCTAGACTCCATTCACTTTTTCTTTTTAAGTGGTGGGACTGGAATGGCAATTGATATAGATAATAAATCAACGAATACAAACCCAAGCTTCTTCAAGGACTCCGTGCATCATCAAGGCAAAATTCTAATTCTACAACCTGTTAAGGCCCTTAATACTTGAAACCAAACAATTCCTTACTACTTCATTTTCACCACACCACTTTCCTTATTCACCAACTGTATCTACCAATATGTAACATCCACAGTGTTCAACATTCTCTCATACTGAAACAGTATCCCCACAGCACCTGGAGGGCGCATGGCAGGGCAGCTTTGATGGGGCTGAAACACACAGTCTTAACTAGGATCCTTCTTTATTGCACGTCTCTATCAAACTTCTCAGAGAGTATTGTTAATTCAGTAAAGTGATCATTAGTTCCCTGTTCAATGTTCTTTCTGCAGGGCAGTATTCAATCTACTCCATCAAGGAAATGTACAGCTGGGGTTTTTCCCTTCTTTTATTTTTATTTGGTATCTAAGAATCTTTAACATTCTTTCTTCCTATTAACCTGATGGTTTCAAACACATTTAAAATGTGGCTACTAGCTTCCCCTTTTATTTTTAAATTGAGATAACATTAGCTGACAGCACTACTAGCTTTTTAAAAGAGAATCCAGCTGAGACTAAATACACATGGAGGTTTTTCCATATAAGGCTCAATGACTCAATCTAAGCAAAAAATGAATGTTTATGAATATTCATAATGCTGCTAAAACAAACTTTTAAAACTCCCTAAAATGTTCACTGTATGTGCTTGGGAAATTTAGTCATACACCAGCTTCTAAATAAATGATCAAAAAGTTTGAAATATGCAATCAGTTTATATAATTATTTTAAATAGAGAATGCTATTCTATACCTAATGGGAAATACCTGCCTTGAGAAAAAATACCAGTGTTAAAATTTGCAATTCCCAATTCTATGTTTCCTTGGTCATTTTGGGTAGGATAACCATTAAAGGATAGATAAAAACCTCAGAACCATGCTTTTCAGAGTCCTATTTAAGACTTTTCTACTAGGGATTCAGACTGGAGGACACAAGACATCCTAATGCCCTTGGCATAAAAAAAAAAAAGGGACGTGTCAAGTAAACCACCACCAAGACTACAGTTACAGCCTCGAAATGCTTAAACCCCCAAATCTGCTGCAACCCCACATGTAACGGTTTTTATAGTATGCTGGGGGATTTTACCAAAACGACAGTTTTTTAAAAAGAAGCACAAAAATGTGATTTAAGATAAAAAACTCAGATGGGTCTTGTTTTGTTTTTCAGAATGACCTCAATCTAACCTTTTCTTTTTCTTTCTTAAACTCTAAAATGTAGTCATAAAGTTACCACCTTAAAATGTCTTCTCCGCTACTTGGTACACTTTAAGTCAGTATTCCTACTCTACAACATTAAGTACTCACTTACTTAGAATTAAACACAGTAAAATATGGATCACAAATAAAAATGATCAATTTGGATCAAAACATTAAATTCTAACAAAAAGATTTATAAACATACCTCAATAATAAAGGCATGTTAATAAAATCACTCTAATTATATTGCATTTGGATTTCACCTAGTTACCTAGAGAAGAAACCATTTTAAGTATCAGAGTTAAAGAAGACACAACCTAACTAGATTTGAAACTTAATTTAAAAAAAAATAGACGCTCACAAGGTATTTAATTTTTGTCCTTTACCTTCACTCTTCCCCTGCTGCCAGCAGCCTGGTTTAGATGTTCTCATGCAGAGGAAATAGCAATAAAGCCATTTTTCCTCCAAATGCAATGAGATTTTGGAAAACTAAGTCTGTATATCAGTTAAAAACAGAAACTCAACCCAAAATGTGATTTGGCAAATAACAACTTTAGTATTAAGTAGTCCCTCTCTTGAATTTTACTGAATCGTGCATTTATCATTTTTAAATTGTAAAAACTAAAAATCTGTACTGTGATGAATATATAACTTCCAAATCGATAATACATTATTAAGATTCTTTTATAAGCATTCATTGAGAGCAATATTTTACCAATTTGAAAATAGAACTCCATGTGACAATGACCCTTAGTGGTTGTGATATTTCAAACCACTGCTTTTACTTTTCTATAAACAATACTGTGATTCTTTTATAAGTAGCAGTCAACTCTGCCAGAAACCTAAACAACTATTTTCATCAAACAAGTGGCACCACTGGACCCTCTACCAGATCCATTCAAGAATCTCAAACTAGGCCTACATAAATAAAATGTTATTGAAGCACAATCATACCAATATGGGTTACACATTGCTATGGCTATTTATGTTCTACAGAGTTGAACTGCTATGACAGAGAGTAGATGGCCCACAAAACCTAAAGTATTTACTACATGGTCCTTCAAAGAAAAAAAAAAAAAAGCCAACATCAGGACTTTTGAAAATAAACTGGACAAAATTACATCACCATTATCTCCACTATAAGAAGTCTATCTGTGAAATGAAGATGACAACTGCTTATAGAATGAACTTCTTAGACATAACTTCTTTATACACTACTTGGAACTGATAACAGAGACATCTCCATAAAAGGGGGAAGTTCCATATTCCCTACTCTGCATATCAAGGGTCAGAGCGAGGTGAGCGGCCAAGTGAAACTGTAGAACACCAAAGGCAGATGGGCTGAGGGAGAGAAACATGGAGGAAGAAGGGCTCACTTTCAACTTACACAGGGATTCAGGGGACTTGAAGACATGTTGAAGAGAGACATGTACAAAAAGACACCTGGAAGATACACAGGGGTGAGACACACATGGGGAGGCTGACACTGGCAGCCATTATCTTGATTTGTACTTTTATTTTGGGAATTTTGGGGGGGTTTTTGTTAGTGGCATGCCATTATTTTACAGGCTTGTTTATTTTTTCACAATATATATTCTCCCCTCAGATGAGATCACCATACATTTCCCACCACCAAAGCACCCATAGTCCTCCACAAAAGTTCATTGTGCTTTCCATGAGTCCTCACCCCCTTTTGCCCATCCTCTCCTCCTCCTCCATCTCCCTCTCCCCATCCAATGTCTCAGTTCTATGGTCAGTTTTCAAGGGTTGGTTTTAAAGCTTGTCTTTGTCTGATACTTTAGTTTCTCTAGATTCCACATACATGTGAAACCATCCAGTATTTGTATTTCTGCCTCTGGCTCACTTCACTTAGGATAATCCCTTTCAGTTTCATCTGTATTGCCACAAATGGCATGAATTTATCTTTCTTGATCACCAAGTAATATTCCATTGTGTAGATATACCACATCTTGATCCATTCAGCTGTTTTGGGGCATTTGGGTTATTTCCATAGCTTAGCTATTTTAAATAATGCTGCTATAAACACAGGCGTGCAGGTTTCCTTTCAAATTAGTATTGTTGTGTTCTTTGGGTAGACACCTAGGAGGGTTATTGCTGGGTCATACAGTAGATCTTTTGAGGAATCTCCTTTCCATAGGCGCTGAATCAGTCTACATTCCCATCAGATTAAGAAGGTTCCTTATTCTCCACACCCTTGCCAGCATTTGTTTCTATTTTTTGGTTGTTTTATTTTTAAAAAAAAATTTTGTGTGTGTGTGCCATTCTCACCAGCATGAGGTGGTATCTCATTGTGCTTTTGATTTGCAATTCTCTGATAGTAAGTGATGATGAACAATTTTTCACATCTGTTGGCCAGCTCATGTCTTCCTTGAAAAAGTGCCTATTTAGTTCTTCCACCCAATTTTGTATTGGGTTGTTTTCTTTTTGTTAAATTGTATCAGCCCCTTATCCAGACCAAAAATACTGCTGTGCCAGTATTTTTGCCCATTCAGTAGGGTGTCCCTTTGTTTTGGTAACTGTCTCTTTCACTGTATAAAGCTTTTTAGTTCGATGTAGTCCCAGCCTCTTATAATTCTCCTTTGTTTTCCTTGCTTCTAGAGATCAGTCCTCAAATGTTTCTGAAGTTTATGTCATTGAGTGTTTCGCCTATATTTTCTTCTATGTATTCTGTGGTTCCAGATCTTACATCCAAGTCTTTTATCCATTTTGAGTTGATTTTCCTACATAGCGTGAGATAGTAGCCTGGTTTCATTCTTTTGTATATGGCAGTCCAGTTTCCCCAGCATCATTTACTTTCTGTGTTACAGTGTATATACTTTGCTTCTTTGTCATTGATAAGTTATATATATACACATGTGTTTTTTTTGGTGGGCTCTCAATTCTACTCCATCAATCTGTGTGTCAGTTTTTGTTCCAGTAACATGGTATTTTAATCATTATGGCTTTATGGTATAGTTTGAAGTCTGAGGCAAGAGGACTTTGGCTATTTGGAGTTTTTGTCTGTTCCATCTGAATTTCAGTAACCTCTGTTCTGTATCTTTGAAAAATGCCACTGGGATTAAACTGAATCTGTAAACTGCTTTGGGCAAGATGGATATTTTGACAATGTTGATTCTTGCTATCCATGAGTAGGGATTATCTTTCCATTTCTTTGTGTCTTCTGTTTCTTCTAACCATGTTTTACAGTTTTTCTTGTATCGGTCCTTCACCTACTTTGTTAGGTTTATTCCCAGATATTTAAATTTTTTGGTGAAATGTACTTTGATTTTGTTTCTTTCATCCCAGACGTGCCTGGCCCCTTTCTACCCATTTCTCTGCTTCTCTGCCAGAAGGTGCCTTAGACTTGTGGCAACCTTTCATGCCCAGGGGCCATACTTTGTATTAACCCAGTCTGGCTGGACGTTTACCCACAAGGGGATGAGTAATTTGTGTGTTTTATTGGAAGCTATTATCCTTTCTTCTCTTTGCTCTCTATGCACACTAATCCTATTAAAGTTCTTTAACACTAAGTATGTCTTGTCTTTGTGCCCACAGATGGCCAGACCCCATTAAAGGATGCAAGTTTGCAGGTCCCAGGGTACCCCTCAGTCACACATTAACAAATCCATGTATAAGGTACTTTCCAAATACTGAAGAGTGCGCTGACCCAGCAACTCAGATGAAGCTTTTTAAAATCACCTCAGAATCAAATGCAAAGTGTCTAAACCCAACACAATCCTAATTACTGCTATTCAGCATTAAGTGTGGTGTTGCCACAGGAGGTTGAATAAAGACAGAAGTCTATTTGCGTATCATTATATCTGCTAAAGGATTTCAAGTAAAAAAACAAAAATGGCTATAGGTGCTTAAAACAAGTGAATTTTAAAGTTTTACAAGTAGAAAACAAACATTTTTGTGTGCTACAATTTTCACTTTTCTCAGCTAAGACTGCAACCCTAGCAAAGGAGACTTTTGTAGCCCAGCCCAGATATTCCTAAAGGTCATTTTCATAGGAAGGTTATCTGGGGATTGGGTACAAATGCTGCAGTCTCTCTGCAGAGACCAAAAAGAAATATCACATTATATGAAAACAATTCATAGAAAATCCTGAAGTCTGGAAGACATCTATTAAAAGAGCAGCAAACACATTATTTTATCCTGGTGAGAGGAGAGGCATTCAGATGCTGAGCCTTTGGTATTCTAACATTAACAGCCTCCTGAAGTCAATGCCCAGCAAGTTGCTAATAACATGCAGAATTTGGGGTCTCCCCGGTGGCGCAGCGGTTAAGCACTGCGCTGTGGAGCTGTCGGCAGTGGTGATGCGAGTTCGAAGCCCGGCCGGGGAGATTCCCACATGGCACGGCAGACCTCTCCTGCCTTGCCCGCTGCTCCCCTCAGCAGTGTATTTCCATCTATCTGCCTGTTCTGCTCCCCACTCTGTCTCTGGTGAACCCTCTTGCCATCCCACGCCTCTGGACTGTACCCCAGCTTGTATGCATAAACAAATAAATCTTTAAAAAATAAAATAACATGCAGAATTTCCAAAGGAATAGGCGTAGAGTCATATACATGGATAAGAAAGGCACCTGGATTTGGAATGAGTCAGAGACGTACTTTGAACCATAACTCTAGCACCTATTTCATAAGTGATGCAAGTTAATTAACCTCTCTGAGTCTGAATCGCTTCATAAGAATAATGATGGAATTACTTTCATAAAATTATTGTGAGGATTAAAGGAGATATGATAGGAGGTCCTGGCCCTTGGAATGTTTAATTAGTTAATTAATTTAAGTCACTAACATACAAAGAATCATAGGCCAAGCACATATTCCTCAGCAAATCTATTAGGTAGGAATTAGTATTATATCTTGCCCAAAGTCACAAAACAAGTAAATGGCAGACTGAGGTGTGGATCCAAGCAGTGTATCTCCAGTGTCCACACTCTTAACTATCTCATGATACTGCACTTCTCAGAATAAGCATCCAGAACACTCTGAAGAATGGCTCTATGTAAAACAAAGTGTTTGAGGCCCTTCTTCAGCAACATTTGAATTTTAATAGATTTAATAGATTTATGGCTTGGAAACAATCCTGCTCCATTGCCAAAATGCTACTGGTAGCACAAAGTTAATAATACTATGGTTGTAAGATCAACATCCATTTGATCTTACAAGGTCACTTCAGAGAAAAAAAAAATTCCACATCCACCTCCAAGAAAACAACTCAGAAGGGATTTAGTTGGCATTAGAAAATCTGTGACTGAAAGCTAGAAAGTTCCTTGGATGATACCCTTCTTTCACAGAGTAAGAACCAAAGCCAAGATAAGCGTGTGGTCTTCTTTACATGGCACAGCTAGTCATCCATCACATCAGCCCATTTGCAGGAAGACCTCTCCACAACTTCACTGTCTAGATCCCTACTGATCTTCAAACTCATTAATGTAATTAGTACCTCAACTGAAAAACATTTACAGGTTGCTGCACAATAGCAGTGCATTGGAAATCAGTAGACGGGCAGAGGATCTCTTACCAAAGATCTTTAAAGAATCTGAACATGTCAATAGTCTTCTGTACCGTTTTTGTGTCCTTAACATAGACTGTCTCCATTTAGAAAGTATCTCTCCCCTTTCAGAATCCCTGTCAAGAAAATTTCCAGTAAGGCTTGGTTACATTCCTGGTAATTTTTTTACAAAAATATTTGCCCCTTAAATTATAAAATGCACTCTTTCTGGAAAAAAAAAATCCACACATTTATAAAATAGGGAATTATTACAGATGTTATCAGTCTGACTGGATGCTCAAAGCCCAGGTGCAAATATAACTAGATTCTCCTAAAATGTTTTTTGCAGAGTAGGAATTTTCTCATAGTAGGCTGCAAAAACTTGTCTTCAAACATCTTACTTTTTATTTAGGGCAAAACAAACAAATTTTTGTTCAAATTCAAAACAAACACATAAAGAAAGTTATTTTATTACCTGTTACCAGCTCATGCCCTTAACTCCTCTTATGCCAACCTGACTAGTGCATAAGAGGTCCTCTTTTAGCAAAACTGAAACTTCTGGTTCCCACAGGAAGCTAACACTCCACTCTAGGAACATACTCTACCAAAACCAAGGTTAAGTAAATGCAGCAAAAAAGGTACTATCCAGGAAACTGTTTTTCAAAAATCATACGGGATATCTGGGAATTCCCAAAAAGACAAGAAAACTATCTTTTCTCCCTACAGGGGGAAAAAAAAAAAAGGTGGGGGGGAGGATGGAATTCAACTAGTAGAGAGGAAGAGAAAAGAACAAACTATAATCCAAAGAAAGAAAGAACTGCCCAGCCTCCCTGGCAGCACAAGGGATTAAGTGTAGTGTTGTGGAGCTGTCAGCAGCAGCATCACGAGTTCGATGCCCAGCCAGGGAAATTGCCACATGGCATGGCAGACCTCTCCTGCCTCGCCCACTACTCCCCTCAGCAGTATACTTCAGTCGATCTGCTGTTCTGCTCCCTGCTCTGTCTGTGGTGGGTCCTCTCACCGCCCCACACCTCTGGCCTACACCCGAGCTTGTATGCATAAATAAATAAATCTTTTAAAAAAAAGAAAGAACTGCCCGACTTGGCAAGATACAAAAGCAATGAATGAAGAGAGACCTCAGCATTCTGGCACCTGCACAAGTATGGATGAGGACCTCCCTGGCAAACCCAGGAGAGGGAGAAGAGATAGCTAATGAGGGAGGTCTGGTTATCCAGGAAAAGTGAACGTTAGCAAAGGGTAGATTGTCTTAAGTATATGCTGATGGAAATTAGGGAAATCGAAAATGCAGAATTTGAGCCTCTTTTAGTGGGCTAAATATGTGGGAAAATATTAAATAATTAGGGTGGGTATCTCAGTTAAAAGCTAAAGCCTCTGAGTGACAGGTATGACATACTAAAGGCAGCATATGACTCCACATCTGAACACTCAGTGTATTACAAACACATCCTCAGATAGTTGCAGTAGTTACTCAGTGCTTACCTCCTTCGCCCTAACTTAAATTCCAAATAAAATGTAAGAAGCTTCACTGTAGGATCTCATTTCTAGAAAGATATAATTTAATACTATGGCAACAAACTCCAGAATGCTTATTTGAATCTTCTCTCCCAGAATCAAAGAACATTTGTAATTAGCCTTTTCTGAACCATATCCACTTTAAACCCTACTAACCCAAGGATCTTTAACTCTTCATCTCAATTTCACATTTTTTTATTAAAAACACATAACACTTTTTATGTCTACTAATAAATCCTTTCCACTAATAATATCTTCACCTTGTCTTCTAGATATATTTTCAAGTTTGAACTCTAAATCTCCAAGTTAAAACATGACAAAACAAAACAAAAAATCCTTTATCACACAGGACAGCTGCTTTCTATGAACTGTCTATGAGTACCAGAAGTGCTTTGCATAGTCTCTACTCTACACCCTATCTTTTTTTTTTAATTTATGCATAGAAGAACTGGGGTGTAGGCCAGAGGTGGGGGGGGGAGGTGGTGAGAGGATTCACCAGAGACAGAGTGGGGGGCAGGACAGGCAGATCTACTGAAATACACTGCTGAGGGGAGCAGCAGGCGAGACAGAAGAGGTCTGCTCCACCGTATGTGGGTTAGCTCCCTACCCAGGGATGGTGATAGTACTGAGACAATCCCTACACCACCAGGGAGGCCCTACTTCCTATCTTTTGCAGTAGGTCCACATTGGTGAGTTTAACCTTCTTGACACAATTACCTTTTTTTGTCAATTATCTTTACTTAGTCATTTATGTCTCAAGGAGAAAATCTGACCATAACTTTGGAACTCAACTTTTGAATTTTGAGAGAGAGGTGTATGATGAATCAACTCTCAGATAACAGCTGCACCTTAGACTGAGCCTTGATTTTTCCATGTATAAATGGGAAGTGGTAACACCTTTCATGCAAGGATGGCTTTCAAATTAAAGGAAAAGAATTTTAACAAGCCTACAATGCTAAGTAGTGAACAGTATTTGATTAGCTGGTGGTTATGCATGAAAATGTATATGTTATTATGAAGGTAATTATCACATAGGCCATCACAGAACTTTACTACTGAAAGTACTGAATATACTTCCTAACCCTGGCCTCAATTAGAAAATGGAATATAAATTAGATTATTACAGTATTGTTAGGTAAGTTATGAAGGGGCGTGTGTAATGAGAATTTTATCTACAATACTGAGGCAGAAAGGAGCTGAAATACAGGATTAGGAAAGCCAATCTTAAGGTTTACTGTGTTCCAGAATCCCTGTATGCCCTTGAAGATAGCAAAATCTGGACTGAGTAAGGAAGTTACAGTATATACCAAGCAGAGAACTACTACATTCCACTTAGCCTCCAATTTGCAAGCAGAAATGAGTTAATGCAAGTTGGTATTTCATTATTGGTTTGTAACATAGAATAAGGACAACCACAATGATGACCACAGCTATATTAATTTTACAACTAACATTTGAGACTTACTGCATGGCAGGTACTACACTAAGTCCTCTGCATTCATCACAGTCACGCATTGCCTAACATCAGGATACATTAAGTGATTTCATCATTGTGCAAATGTCATACAGTGTGCCTACCCAAACACGATGGAATAGCCTACCACACACCTAGGCAATAAGGAAAGAGTTATCATCATATATGAGCTCCATCACTGATCGAAAGACCATTATGTAGCGCCTAACTATATTAATCTGATGAGGTAGAAACTCTGACACTTTTGACAAATAAAAAACTGAAGCTTGGCAGATCTGGAATTCAAATCAGATAACAGTGATATTTCAAACACCCAAAAGCACAGCAACAAGTCTGGTGTTGACAGTAAGATACCTAATATTTCAGCAGTCAGAGTGATTTGGTTATCTGTGTGGGAAGGAGGAGGATCATAGTCATACAACTATATAAGCAAAAAGCAGGAAGAAGGTAGGAGAAAGGGTTACATCACATAGTAGCAATTCTTCAATTTTCAAATATTAAAACTTATGACACTGTCAAATTGAGCATGGCTTGCTTTGCGGATAATAAGAACTCTCCAGATTATAGGTTCCCCACCTGCTTTCTCCCTGACACATGGTGATGAATGAGGGCCATTCAAGACTGAGGCAGTGTGCCATCATGTGCTCGACACGCTGCCATGGACACAGGCAGACCTATGTGAAATTCCCAGAACATCAAATGCATCTCTGTACCTTCTCAACCTTTTCAGGAAAGAACATTAGAATGACAACGAGTAAAAAAAGGCACAAATTTTTGCTGTTACCAAACAAGCAAATGTTAGTATTTATTGAACACTAGTTATGTGACAGGCATGTTCCATATTAATCCTCAAACAAAATTATGAATTAGGTTCTATTTTATTCCTATTTTACAGATGAGGTAACAGATACAAAATAAGTAATTTGCTGCAGATCATACATGAAAGAAATGGTAGTGCCAAGATTCCAACAAGGAGGTCTGGTTGCAGATTCACACTCTTAAACACAGAATGAACTGCCTCTTGACGTACCTGGAGAGTGACTTAATGGGCAGGTATCCTAAGCAATTCCAGGAACTCAGTGCATGATGCCACAACAGAAAGATCATTTCCGCTTCTACAGAGTATGCCACAAAAGGAACCTAGGACTATGAAAATTTATTCCTCCACCAGGAGTTTAGTTTAATGACAGGGACCTTGGGTGCCAGCCCTACAGACCAAGAAGACTTCATTCAAGATCGCACACCTTATCCCTGAAAAATTGAGCAACAGGAATTATCTTAGTAACCCTAGCAAATGATACTGATTATGAGGCAGTCCCACAGTGCTACTGCTGGCTATGTAGACACAAAGTTTCACATAAAGGCTAAGAAGCAACCCCTGCTCTGAAACAGGATCTGTGTATTAAAGATCACTCAGTCTTCTTGGCAGGGCTATTCATTCAACACTTATTCCAAGTCTGCTACATGCCATTTTAGTGCTAGAATATACCTATGAACAAGAGGTCCTAGCCCCATGGAGCTCATACTCTAGTAGGATGGAAATGTGGGTGTACATGGTCTATAAGGTCAGATGACAGGGTTATAGCACCATCCAAAATTCAGGGTGAAAAAAGATGTGAGAAAAAGGAACATTATTTATTCAGAAAGACATGAATGCCAGAATCTTTTCAACTACAACTTGAGAACACCAGGCCAAATTATTTTATGCTGCGAAACTGAAGGGAAAAGCAGTATGGATGAATGCCACTGTTTCTGACTCGGGTCAAGAGAACAGTGCCCACCTGCAAGGCCCTGAAGAGAGAAATGAAAAGAAAAAACTGATATGGAAGCCTGGTTGCTTACCTCCTTTTTAGAACCGCCTCCCAAAACAGAGAAAAGAAACTACTAACAGAAGATCTTAAAATCTACTACCTCTTGACACTGTTAGTTTCAGTGTTCAAACTAATACAAGGAAAAGGATAACAAGCAACAACAACAAAGTAATAGCTGAGAGAAAAGGGATCGTTGTCCAGGAGCAAGTGGAAGCTGAGGTCAAAGATGGTTAATAGTCCTTGAGATAACAGTTCACATTCAAGAAATTGAGAGGAAGGGGAAAACAACACATGCTAGAAATTGGCTATTCACTTACGACTTCTCCAAAAGTGAAGATGCCAGGATGTGAAGCATGCTGAAATATTAAAAATACTTTGAACTTTGGTCTACACAGTCTGACTCTTAGAATGGCCAAATTAATACCAAAGCACAAAGCGATGGTCCAGTATATATACCCTTATATTTGCACGTGTCATGTAACACTGACATTCTCTTATTTTTATATTCCCTTCTGAGTACTAAAATGCAGGGGAGTCAGGACTATAGTTCATTCTTTTTGGTCCCCGTCCCTCCCCCTCCCCACCAAGCATGGAGCACCAGGCCTGTCACAAAATAGGCACTCAGAAAATGCTTCCTAAGATGACCTGGAAACAGCAAGCACCTTCAATATGCAAATAATCAAGACAGGAACCACTGGTTGGAGACATACTAAAAACTCCGCTTTCTTCTGCACTATCATTCAACAATCTCCTATTTAATTAAAAGTATTTTTAAAGAAACTGTATCTAAAACCAGATAAATACCATTTGCTCCTTAACATTCTAAACACTACAGAAAAAAACAATTTTCACCATGGGGAAAAAAATCTTGCTTGACAGTTGGAATAACTGATACAGCACTGAGACCCAACAAAATACTTATAAATGGCATGAACTTGGAAAATTTAAATTTAAAAAGGAGTAAGTCAGAAGAAAGAAAACTCAGACTTTCAAAATGCCTTTCACTGGAACTACCCTGGGTATAGTAAAAACTACTTTCACACAGACCCTGTAACTCATCTATTACAAATTTTATAGATTTAGTGTTCATAATATCATCCTCAAATTGCAAAATTACTATCTTCAAAATAATCACCTTATAAATGAACAACTCTTCCCTAAAGAAATGTTTTGCTATGATACCACTTTATATTCTCCCAATAGTTCAATTTGCTAGCAATTCACGCAGTGGTTCAACTTTGGCACTAAACTTAGTAATACACAGCCTTTTGGCTTTCTCAATATTTTCCTAGAGATGATACACCAGGACCAGAAATTGAAAATATCACCGTGACACTGAATCTACACTATCTCACAATATAGTTAAAGATACGAAAAGTACGTATGTAACTAAAATCATGTTTTTTCTTAGAAAACTCAACACAAAAACTGTAGCTCATGACTCAACTAAAATTCCCAAATCAGCTGTGTACATCTTTTTTTTTCCTCACAGATTATTATTCATTTGAAGTTCATCAATCAGACTTTGACATGAAAGAAACAAAAATTAATTCAGGACATACTGTCAAATACATGAACAATAACTTGGAATACACTAAAGAGGTCAATTTTACTTTCTTAAGGAATTTTTGCTGATTTGGAATGCAATTTTAAGAATTATTCAGAACTAGATTACAATAAGCAGTCATGAGGTGAACACCTTGCTTCATCCAATTATTAGTATTTTCCAAGCTAAGAATGACCAGATACAAAATACAGAGTAGCAGAATTAAAGAAAAGGGACAAGATTTCAATCCTCTTTCCTTTGTACTTGAGCACAACACCAAACAATAAAATTCAGAATGGAATAGAAAATAAGCAGGTGGTTTTCAGTAACGATTGCTTAAAATACATACATCTAATCACCAGGGATAAAAAATGAACAAGGGAAGAAGTCAAGGAGAAAAAAGTAGCAAGTTCCCTCTCTTCTGCCTATGAGGTCAATCATTCCCATCAACTCATTTCCATTTGGCCAAGTGGTTGGCACTGTCACTGTCTCAGTACTGTATGGTATTTCTTCATACCAAAAAGTTTATTATTTATGTATTATGTATTTAGTATTGCCCAGGGAGAAAAAGAGAATTAAGTTTGGTTTGCACATGCCCCTGTCACCAAATATTCAAAGATGCTTAAAGTTTGGGGTGAAAGTAGAATGGGGAGGGGAAAGGGTAGGAATAATGAAAACAGAACACTCTGCCAACTACTCCCAAAATTTTTTTTTTTTAAAGATTTATTTATTTATACATACAAGCTGGGGTACGGGCCAGAGGCATGGGGCAATGAGAGGGTTCACCAGAGACAGAGTGGGGAGCAGAACAGGCAGATCAGAAATACACTGCTGAGGGGAGCAGTGGGAGAGGCAGGAGAGGTCTGCCGCACCATGTGGGATCCTCTCCGGCTGGGCATCGAACTCGCACAGTGCGCTGCCGACAGCTCCACAGCACAGCGCTCAACCACTGCGCCACCAGGGAGGCCCTTCTCCCAGAATGTTTTAGTTAATAATGCCCTAATATACCTACTACATTCAACTGCTTCCAGAAGTTCCTCCCTTGCTCCAGAAACATACTACCATGAAGAAGGCATACTACCATGCTGCACATATTTATGTAAGACTTGCTTACTTCATTCATTATAGATAAGTCACTTTATCAAGAATCATACCCTAAAAATGGGAAATATCCAAATTTTCAATTGCTACAGATGACTCAGTGAGTGGGCAGTTACAGAAATTCATAGCTGATGCTAGAAAAAGCTAATGTTCTCATGAAGATGACTTTGAAATGCTGTTCTGGGGAGATATCACCTGCTCTTGCATTATGATTCTGTACTTCCACATTAAGCATTTATGAAGTAGTTGTGTCCCTGGTATAGGAAAAAGATGGAGCTTCTCCCATTAGAAGAGATATAAGAAAGCCATTCTTACTTGGGGCATTTTCTGGTTACCACATTCCAGTATTTAAAATATTGCTACATTGACTTCACAATTTTGGCATCCAATGAACTTGCATTTGTGTCTCAAATAAACTGATTTTTAAGTTGATAAAGACTGGGCAGAGTGAGTCAAGACTATCTCCCAAACAAACAAACAAAAAAATCATTTTTAACCAGTTACCCGAAACCAAAGTAAAAACTTTATTTTTTTTGACTTTTGTATATTTTTATTGTTATTTATGTCTTTTAGTGCTAGACACCTTTTAAAACAAAATAAAATCACTTTAGTTATATTTACAGACACAATCTGAAGAATAAAATATTAATGATAAGTGAAAATATGACAACAGGCAATCTTATTGATTTATGGGTATTTATTACAATTGTCACATTCTAGTAAAGAACTCGAAGAAATAATGGTTCAAAACAAAGAGTCTTGCTGTATGCAATGGAAATCTCATGGGAAGTGATAACACTGGGCTCTTGAGTGTCCAAATTTATTATTTGAGGGTGTATGTGTATATTAATCCATCACTTTTCACCTTGTATGAAAACAACAGCCAGATGTGAACGGAGTTAAAATAACATGTCACTCAGTAAAAGAGGTTAGTTTTTTTATCTGTTGTATACCCATGAATATTAAAGATTGCTTAGTGAGAAAAAAAAAAAAACACAGCTAAAACATAATGGGAGCTTTCACAGTTCAGAAATTTTTTTTAACATACATTCAGACTTTAAAATCAGTATTTATTGGTCATGCATCAGACCCTACACTAAGTCCTAGGGTCATGAAGAGGAATAAGACATGTTCCTTCTCTCTCTATCCCATTCAATAATCAAAATCTTATTTTTAAAAGGACAGGATTAGCTCCATCTTACAAAACAAAGTTTAGCAATGTTAAATAATTTTTACACATGATCACAAACTAAATTAAAAGCAAAGTTTGTTAAATACTATTCTATTATATATTATATAACCAGTTTATAACACTAACCTTAGAGATCTTTCTCATCTTGACACTTTACTGTACCACAAATTCACAAAGAATGATCTTGTCACTATTTAAGAGTAATGATAATCATTATAAATGTGGGTATAAGTGCAAGTGAGAGTGTGTACGTATATATAAAGTTTATGTATGCATATGTAATATGCACATGCATTTATTACTCACTTCATAAAGATATTACTATAAAGATATTTGTCTCTGGCTCTTAAATCACAAGATGTACATGTTATTCAAAATCCTTGCAATATGGGCCTCCCCAGTGGCGCAGCAGTTAGGCGCTGCGCTGTGGTGCTATTGGCAGTGGCAACACGAGTTCGACACCCGGCGGGGGAGATTCCTACATGGCGTGGCAGACCTCTCCTGCCTCGCCCACTGCTCCCCTCAGCAGTGTGTTTCCCTTGATCTGCCTGTTCTGCTCCCCACTCTGTCTCTGGTGAGCCTCCTTGCCGCCCCACACCTCTGGTCTGTACCCCAGCTTGTATGCATAAATAAATCTTAAAAAAAAAAATCCTTGGAATATGAGAGACATCTTATTAACTATTCTAGAAATTAATCAAGCAGCATAGCCAGTACACCAGACCTTTAGACAACTAAGTTTACATTACTGTGTGACATGTAGATCCATAAACATATGAATATGTAATTTTGTTGGGCAAAGTTTTCAAATTTCATGACACCAAAATGAGTGTTCCACATCAACAGTGCAACTTGGTTTTACTATTTTCTTGTCATTACACTCTCCTCCAGAGTACCTGCAAAATGCTTTTTTATTGCATTTTATGGGGGGAATTATATGCTCTAGGACTGTGCTGCTACTAGCTACATGTAGCTACTGAAGACATGAAATGGGGTTAGTATAAATTGAGATGTGTTGTAAGTAGAAAATCAATTGGAGTTTAAAAACTTAGTAGGAAAAAAAGACTAAACTATCTCAGTAATATCTTATAAGGAGTAACATGTTGTAATGATGATATTAAAACTGGATTATATAAACCATATCATTAAAATTAATTTTACCTGTTTCCTTATGGCTGCTAGAAAGTTTTCTCTAAGAATAGACCCAAGAGATTGAAGGTATAGGGCCAATTCAACTACTACTCCCTATATGACTGCCCAGTTCTCAATGCATCAGAAAATGAGCACAGGTAGAGAAGAAGCAGGTTTTTTAATGATACAGGAAAATATTCATAATATTAAAAAACATAATGAAATTATTTTTAAAATGGAGCTGCTTGAAACACAGAAGTTATTCAAATTTAGTTTAATAATATGAAAGAAAAATACTAGTTCCCCTAAATGGCAAGCATCTCCTTCAGGAAACCTGAATGTACTGTCTCCTCAGTCAGCCTCAGCTCCTGCATGCTTCTTAAGGGATAACCAGCTCACTGCAAAACTGTTCAGTATACAGTATGATGTTATCAGGCATTTTGAAATCTAGCTATATGCATAAAAATGTGAGCAAAAGGCACTAAATTATTAGAACAGGGTATTTCTGAATGGTAGAACAATAGATTTCCCTCCCTTTTATTCTATTTTTTTATAGAATATTTTAGAATTTTTTTTTAAGATTTATTTATTTATGCATACAAGCTGGGGTACAGGCCAGAGGCGTGGGGCGGCGAGGGTTCACTAGGACAGAGTAGGGAGCAGAACAGGCAGATGGACGGAAACACACTGCTGAGGGGAGCAGCGGGCGAGGCAGGAGAGGTCTGCTGCGCCATGTGGGACTCTCCCTGGCCGGGCGTCAAAATCGCATCGCTGCTGTCGACAGCTCCGCAGCGCTTAACCACTGCGCCACCAGGGAGGCCCTATTTTAGAATTTTTAAAGAATATTTATTCTACATTTTTCCATCTTATTTCTACTGTAGAATTTATCTTCTATAATAAAATTTCTTAACATTTTAAAGATGTGCAGTATAATAGGTAATATCAAACTCCACTTCAAATCTGCAACCAACATAGACAGAGAGAATCAGAGAGAAGTTACTATGTACAGTAGGACCCTTTCTACAGCTAGTCCGTGAAAACCCAGACCACACAGTCCCAGAAGAGATAAGCAGAAGGTCAGCACTTACAAGGCTACAAAGTCCTATAGGCTATAAAGCCCTCTACAAAGAATGCAAAACATGTCTCTTTCTAGATGACAAGAATTATTGTTAGACCTTTGAAATGCAAAACTAACCGGACTGCATCTATACCGGTTGCATTTATAACAGAATTCAAATTTTATTTGCACATGTTTAATTTTTTTAAAGTGAAATAAAATCTAAGTCAATAACTAAAGTTCAGCTCCCTGAATTAGGAGGTACTGCATTTGTAAAATAGCTGATGCTGCTGATGGAGTAATTTACATGCTATCATTCCACAAGCTGCATTTGTATGGAAAGGAGTATATAGGAAACTTTCAACTTGCCCTTACACTACCTAGGGGATAAAAAAGGCTATCAAATTACAGGTTTCTCTACTCCCCTTCCCATTACTCTTACATTATATTAAAACCCTCCTTGAATCTGGAAACCAATAAGCTCTTTTTAACTTCAGGACCAATAGTTGAATCAAGGTCTAGCAGTCTAACTGAAATATTTGTGAGGTTTAACATTATAAATGTTGCCAGTCCTCTCAAATGGCAAGTGGTAAAAAAAAAAAAAACCTCTAGAAATAGTGTTGCAAAAATAATTTTTCCAAGTAAAGGAGAGAACCAGCATGAGGAAAATACTTTTTATTGCTTCTCTGATGCCTTAAATTTTCTTTCACACAAACTCCCACAATTACTCCTACTTCATACCCAAATAAAATTTATAAAAACTGCTGCACACCTAGGAATAAGGCAGTGTTCTCTGCAATTTGGAAAATTCAACTCATTATTCCAAAATATTTTAAAAAGCAAGTAAACCATGGCATTTTCCCTTGTAATAACAAAAATAACTGACTCTACTTTGAAAATTAGGAGGGAATCCTAACTTTAAACAATGAAAATTTCTCCTGTCATATAAAGAATTTAAGAGGAAACAATTTTCCTGCTCCTTCATTAACAGAACCAAAGCAGCTCAGGGACACAGTGCTAGGAGAGTAAAAGGGAAACTTTTCTCTAAAAACTAGGGAAAAGAATCTAGTTATTATAATTGAACCTGTACAAATAAACTTGAAAGCTAAAGTCTTTCATCAATATTTAAATGTAGTACTTCTACCATTCTTTACTCATTTTATTCAACAAACACATTACACTATGCCCCAGGCATTACTTTAAGTACCTTACAAATATTACCTCATTAAAAACCTTTTGAGGTAGGTAGTATCATCCCCACATTACAGGTAAGAAAATTAAGGCCTACGGAGATAAATTTCCCTAACATCACACAGTTAGTAAGTGCCAAAGAGGACATTCAATCCCAGGCAGTCTGGGTCCAGAATCCATGTCGTTAACCATAATACAACACTGTCTCAAAAATAAGCTCATAAGGGCCTCCCTGGTGGCAAGATTGGGCGCTGCCCGTGGAGCTGTCAGCAGCGGAGAGGCACGTTTGACACCCCGCCAGGGAGATTACCACATGGCGCAGCAGACCTCTCTCTCCTGCCTCACCTGCTGCTCCCCTCAGCAGTGTTTTCCGTCGTCGATCTGCCTGTTCTGCTCCCCACTCTGTCTCTGGTGAACCGTCGCGCCGCCCCACGCCTCTGGTCTGCACCCCAGCTTGTATGCATAAATAAATCTTCCAAAAAAATAAAATAAGCTCATGAAAGCCTAATGTCTGACTTACAGTTAAATATTTAACAAAAGTCTGCAAAACAAGAAGGAATATGGAGATAACAAAAAGTAGAAAACCTATTATTCAAAGTTCCATCACATAACTATGTGTATGATGTATGAGTACAATGGTATACTTCCCATCAATTTTTTCACTTGTTAACTTACGGATTTTTCCTTTATCACTCAGCATATATGATTTTCTAGAAAATGAAAAACATTTGAGATACTAGTCTGTTAGCATTTTTACAATAACTGTTAAAATTGAATATTTACGGGCCTCCCTGGTGGTGCACGGGGTTAACTCTCAGTGAGCACTACGAAGCTATCTGTAGCCACTGCAGCATAAGTTTGATCCCCGACAAGGGAGCTTCCCACATGGTGCAGCAGACCTCTCCTGTTTTGCCCACTGCTCCCCTCACCAGTGTATTTCAATCTGCCTGTTCTGCTCCCCACTCTGTCTCTTGTGACTCCTCTCACCACCCCCACACTCATGGCCTACCCCCCAGCTCTTTTATGCATAAATAAATAAATCTTTAAAAAAAATTGAACATTCACTGTACATCAAACACTTAAACATAATCCCTGTATCTTCACACTCACCTCACAACCCTAAAATGCAGGTACAAATATTATCTCGGTTTATTAAATTATATGTTTAAATTATTTTTAAAAGATTTATAATTACATTTTGTGTATAATTTTAATAACCAAATGATAAATACGCATATCTATAACTACCCTTGAAAAAAAGTTTTAAGTAAAAAAAAAAAAGTTCTCAGGGCCTTCCTGGTGGCCCAAGGGTTTAAGTGTCAGCCTATGAAGCTATCTGCAGCCACTATAGCATGAGTTCAATCCCCAGCCAGGGAGATTCCCACATGGCACAGCAGACCTCTCCTGTCTTGCCCGCTGCTCCCCTCAGCAGTGTATTTCTGTTTTGCTCCCCACTCTGTCTCTCGTGAATCCTCTCACCACCACCCCCACACCTCTGGCCTACACCCCAGCTCTTGTATGCATAAATAAATAAATCTTTAAAAAAAAAAAAAGCTCACAGAAGATGGTACGGTTACTTCTACTTGATTTTATAGAAAACATTTTAAACAATCAAGTCAAATCCCATTGATTGTGAAAAAGTGGCAGTGTTAAGAGTTAAATAGCCAAGTGCAGCAGAAACCCTCGAGTTCATTATGAGACTTATTAAATAGCCAATGACTGTTGTACAATCCCAAGATCTTATAATTTTAGGGGACCAAGAGAGAAGCAACCTGAGAAACCAAGGTCAACACACGGAAGAGAATAATTATTCACGGATTGTGAATAATTTACCAGTGTGGGCATGAAACTGTGACAAATTCCTTACGTGTTTACATATAGTTGGAGCACATTTGAGTTCATTTTATGAAATGTCCATGTCTGCTAAAAAGCTTCTATAGTATGTTATACTGCTACCATTATCAGGCATTTGTCTCCCACTGCTTCTCTTTTTAAGTCTATAATTTGTCTTATTTGCAAAATCATGAAGGCAGCTTGGTATCCTGCAAATAAAAGGTATTGAATAAGTTTATTAATGATGGATAAGAAATCCACCCACATCTCAATTCTTACTATTTTGTAGAAGTGCTCCTTTTCATCTTTTTGTATAAAATGCCCCAGGAGTTAGTCATTGAGCTTCTTTTCTAACTATACTTACTCCTTGAGTGATCTGAGCTATGCTCACAACTCCCAAATGTATCCAATCTGGATCATTCTTCTCTTCACTCCAGATTCTTAGGTTTAACTGCTGACTTGACATTTCCATTAGCATGTCTATCAGACATCTCAAAAATATGAACCAATCTGGAACAAAATTCCCAAAATCTCCTGAGAAACCTGTTCTGCCCACAGTCCTCCCATATCTGATAATGACAACTCCATCCTTTGAGATGCTCACGCCAAAAACCGTAGAGTCATCCTTGACTCTTTCCACATTCTATCAGCAAATAGAGCTGGATCAAAATACACCCAGTTAAGGGCCTCCCTGGTGGCGCAGCGATTAGGTGCTGCGCTGTGGAGCTGTCGGCAGCGGAGACACAAGTTCCACGCCCGTCCGGGGAGATTCCCACATGGTGGGGTAGACCTCTCCTGCCTCCCCCGCTGCCCCCCTCAGCTGTGTATTTCCATCGATCTGTCTGTTCTGCTCCCCACTCTGTCTCTGGTGAACCCTCTCACCGCCCCATGCTTCTGGCCTGTACCCCAGTTTGTATGCATAAATAAATATATCTTTAAAAAAATACACCCAGTTAAAATTGAAAGTTATCAATATGAATGCATGCTAGTTTTTATATACAGAAATAAATATAGGTATGTATGGCAAATATACTAGTATACATACATCTATTTCCTAGTTTGGTCCACTGAGAACATGTAAAAGCAGTAATACCCCCACTAACACTGAATACACCTACATCCAGATCTTGACCTCAAAATACCATTCTTTCAGTACAGCAGCCAGTGTGAAGTTTCTAAAGCATAAATTCAACTATGCCAGTCTTTTGTTCAAAACAGGAAATGATTTCCATCTCCCAAAGTAAACACTCAAGTCCTTAGGTCTCCAGGCTCTATGTGATCTAGACCCAGTTGTCTCTTTTACCTTACCACCTTCTAGTCCAGTCCAGGCATAATAGCTCTGTTTTGAGGTCAATGGAAAAATGCTTCCCCTACTAGCATGTCCCAAGCCTCCTTCAAATCTTTGCTTACTTCCCAAGTCCTTCCCAGACATCCCCTTTAAAATTGCACATGCCCCTTGACATCCCCACTCATCTTGCCTGCTTTAATTCTCTCCTTGGCACTTATCTAATACACTATAACAATAACTTCTTTATTTTAATATCTGTCTTACCCTCTCAAAACATAATATCCAAGAGGGCAAGGGTTTTTCTCCATTTGGTTCACTACTGTACACCTAGAACAATGCCTGGCATAGAACGTAATATTTCACACACATTTGTTAAATGAATTAAATTTTAAGTAATCAGTATCATTTACCATTTTTCATCACTAGTGTATTTTCTTTTTGCTCCTTACTTTAAAAAAAAAATGTTGCAGAAGAAAGAAAAGCCTTGGATCCTGTTTCTCTGACTTGATACTGTGTCTCTAGGACATGTTACTTAACCTCTCTAATTCTCAGTTTCTTCATTTAAAGCATGACAAAGGGAAGAATGTATAGCTAATATCACATTGTAGAGTTTGTATCAGAATTAGGAGATATTAAAGTCTCTAGCACACAGTAGGTAAGCTTAAATAAAAGCCAGTATTATAGGTCCCTCCTTACTATCTCTTCAGTTTCACAATGATCTCTGGATTTTCACGCCTTTTGTTTCTTCCCAATCGAATCACCCCTTCCAGGCCTCCTGTTCATGATCCAGCATGGAGTCTACAGTTCTTCATTTCAGTCACAGTCCTCAATATCATTAATCCCCTCAACTAACTGTCCTTGAGGTATCTTTACTAAGTAGGCATCTCTGAAGCAGTGGGGTAGCTGCCTGGGCTCCGAAACTGAACCACAAGGAGCTGTTCATACAACCACCAAGGAGAATAACAAGTACCACTTTATGAGACACTACTTTTTTCATTAACTCTATTTCTTATAATATTAAATGGTTTCTTCAAATGCACCGAGAGTAATCACTGCTGGGGGGGGGGGAGGACTGAACCATACAAATTAATACCTCTATAAATCCAAAATCTACACCCTCAAATGATTTCTCAAGAACTGCTTAGCAGTCCTTTATTTCCTAGTCAAGTGTCCATCTGAGTGTCTGCCCCTTTTCCCACCTCCCTATTCTTGGAAGCTATTATAAATGCACGTAACATTTTAAGAATCCCCTCTCCCCCCTCACTTTTAGCAGGTATTCAAAATGACAGACACATCACCAACTCATTCTCCTACCTGCTCCTGTCAGTTACAAACTTATTTACACTGCCTCTAACTTCTACCTTCTTTTCTGCCCCACTGCAAAGGAAAACCACCTCCCACTCAAGGTCAATGTATCTATGCCTTGGATCCCATCCTCTTCAAATCCTTACCGCCATCAATCACCTTTCTCCTCACTTTCCCTCTCCCCATCTGTCTCCTTCAATTTTTCCCCTCCACTGAATACCAAATACTGCTTCAATTTTTAAAAGGGGGTGAGGGAGAGAAAAGGGATAAACTTACAAATCCCCTGATTCTCTCCACCTATTATCTTTCCTCTGTCCTTTGTTGAAAACACTGTATCCCTCTTAGTTACCCTTCTGTCATTCACTCTTCAACCTCCTCAATGCACCACAATGTAACTACCTACTCTACTTAGTTACAAGTGACATCTTAATCACCACCACCACTCACCCCCAAGTCTCTGAAACCTTATTCAGTCTTTATTTTACTTGTTCTTTTCAAGGCAAGATACAGTGTGGGCAATTCTGAGTCCTAGAAATATTCTACTCCCTTCACTTCCCTGATAAATCTCACTTCCTTTTTTCATCTTTGTTCTGTCTGGCACAGATGATTCTTCAGTTCCCTGCCCTATTCAGACAACATAAATGTGGAACTCATCCTAAATCTTCAATCTTGCTCAACTCCATAATCTGACGATTTACCCTGCCCTGCTATAATACTTCCTAACTCTCCTACATGCAGCCACTCTTCCACAGACCTCCTCATTTCTCACCAGGAATGGCTTCCTAACTGGCTTGCTTCCACATTTGCCCTTCTCTACCCAACATTCACTTCACAATAAACATGACAGAATCAGATTTGGTGTAGGTCTATGACAACATAATTTTTTCCCACTAAATCTTCATAGTCTTCAGGAAAATGGTATAATAGCTCCTGGGCTTGGTGCAAAGGCATTCAGAGATCTGGGTGGGTTCTTATCATGTCACTACCTGTGTTCTAAACTGTGCTGCTGTCCACCTGAGGCTACTGAGTGCTTGAATGTGACTAGTCCATGTTGAGAAGGCACTAAGAATAAAAAACACATCAGATTCTGAAATTTTACTATGGAAAAGGGAATGTCAAATATCTCAATACTTTTTTTAAGACTGATTACTTGTTCAAAAATTTACACCATCTATGTGACTTACATTTGTGCCTTGTATTATATTTTTATAGGACAATGCCAGTCTAAAATGATCTTTGCCCCTCTCTCTGAATGTAGTTAATCCAATCTATTTTTGAAGATTAGCTCAGGTTACCAACTAAGATACATTTCAAGAACCCTCCCCACCAACCCTCTCCTCTGTGCTTCCATCCCTAGGAATCTGCCTATACCTCTGTCATACATTATATAACTTTGTAATTATTGGTTATCAACTATCTTCTCCTAAGCTGTATGTTCCCTGCAAAAAGGGAGATCATTCTATGTATACTCAAGGCCTAGCACCATGCCTACCACTTAAAAAGCACTCAAAATATTTGTCAAACAAATGTGAACTATTTCTGGCCTGAAAGTTACTAGAATTTCTACTTCTCCAAGGAAAACAAACCAGCAGTGAAGGAGCCCAGACTTTCCCAGGAACTCTAGTAATGAAAGGAGAAGAGGTGGGGGGGGGGGGTAAGAATTACAGCAAAGAGAACAGCAATGAGAAGATAAAGCTCATCACAAACACCTGCCTCTTACAGTAAAGCCAGAACTCTACTGCAGTGACAGGGATAACATACTTGGTATGCTAGGGGCCACAGTTTGGTTCCTAAACTACTTAAACAACCCATCCAACATAAGAGTATCATTTGGCAGGTTTCAACACACACAGCTAGAGCCCAGCACCTGTTCCCCTTAAACAGTGCATCATTACAGTTAAAAACAACAACAAATCTCCCTCACAAAGCAAATGTTAATCTCATGATGCTTCGCCATGGAGCAATTTAGAAGAATTATTACACGCAATGTGCCAAAGCATGAATTTATGGCTGATGCTTATTTGGCAAATATGGTTGGCACTGCTAGATGTTGAAAACATGTATGCAAATAAAAGTTTTTAAGCTCTCAGACTTAAATATTTACATTACCATAAATGTACAAAGATAAATGTTTATATAAGTATATAAATATAACGCATTCCAGGAACACATTTTTTTAATGTGATTGTCAGGAACTGTTATGAAGTTGGCATTACTTCTTTATGGGCCTCAGGGTAGACTCTTAAAAATAAATCCTGACAGAATGTTAATGGGGTACAAACATATCGAGGAAATTTCTCTGTACTATCACTGGGTAAAATGAATAGTCAACAGTACCATAATAGTTCAAAACAATCTTATCTTTTCCACTCACCAAAATACTTTTCTTCCCATGCTGGAACCTAGCCAATCATAAATGTCAGCCTTAAATGGGGGGAAGGGGGTGGGAGGAAGACCACAAATCAAAAAGCTTTAAAGAAAATAATTTGACTTTTTTCTCATGTAATATAGTCATGTTACCAGCTTCCAAAGTAAAGATATAAAATATTTCCCCTCTTTCCCCTCTGACAGCTATGGAAAGATGTTTGTTTTTTCACATAGTTTGTGAGTTGGTCATTGCCAGAACTCACTAGCAATGGTATGAATTCCGCTTCCATTGTTAACTGTTATTCACGGGACCAAGGCTGCGACCCACATCTCTGACGCTAAGAAAATGTACCATACCTGCCATTATAGTTTACTAAACGAGTCACCAAAGGGAAGTACCAGCACTTCAGAAAGTAATTAAGATAGTCAGTGAATTGAGCTCCCTAGAAACACGCTGACATTACAGGAGAAGTCATCAGGCAGCAAGTATCCGAGATTGCTCTTGGAAAGTTTTACCCCTGTGGATAATTCATGTTTCCACTTCCACACTGCAGAGAGCAGTATGGGCTCTCCGACTACACACATTACTACATCATTTCATTTATCAGGAAAAAAGACCGTGGTGGAACAAAAATCGGTAGGTAAAGCCCAAAGCAGAATCCTCGAGGCAATTTCAATTCAGGTGCAAAGCGGCTGTCATACATCGTCCAGTAACTTCAAAACAACCTTTTATATAAGTCTCCAAAAATTTAATTCAGCGAGAAACTGACCACATTAAACTGAAGCAGAAGAAAAATGTATTAGGTTTTCCACAGCGAGGCCAATAAGATGAAATCATAGCTTTCCTTGAACTCGTCACTATCCCCCTCCAGCAGCTCCACTGCACAGCTCTCAAATTCCTAAACTTGGATCTTAACAAAAACGCAACGGATTGCAAGAAAGTAACGTTTAAAGGTGGGAGGGCTCCTCTTCCCCGTGACTCTCCGCAGCCTTCAGCTGCCACAGGACAGGAAAGAGAACTTGAGCTGGGAGACCGCGCGGGTGTAGGCGCCGCGGCGGGGTCGGGCGGGGAGGGCTCCACAGTCAGTGCCCGGCGCGGGAGGTCCGAGCTGCCAGGAGCGATGAGTCAAAGGGCGAGAAGCCCAGTGACCTGCGAGCGAGTCGGCATCCCCCCGACGGAGCCCGCCGCACGTCGCAGCGCGAAGGGAGCGGGCGAGGAGCGCGGGTCCCTTGGGTGCGGGGCGGGAAGACCGCGCGGACTCAGAGCCAGTCGGAGCGGCGTCTCCACGCAGCCTCTCCGCGCCGGCTGCTCCCGGCTCACTTTCCCCGCCGCGCCCGGGGCGCCCCGACCGCCAGGTCCCAACTTTCCCTCCTCTGGGGGGCGCCGGGCGGCCGCGGCCGCGGGAGGGGGCGCAGCAGGGAAGCCGGGGGCGCCAGGGGCGCGGCGTCGGCGGAGCCCGGGGGCGGCGGGGCGCCGGGTCGGAGAGCCCGCGCCGGGCCGGACGCGCCTGACGCCCGAGCCCCCACGGCGGCGCCGCCCCGCCCGGACTGCCCCGAGTCAGCACCCTCCGCCTGCGGCCACCCCAGTCCCACCCGCCTCAAGGAGAGAAGGGCCCCGAGGGGATGCGGGTCGCCCGGCCCGGGTTACCTGAGGGGCGCACCCGCCGCCGCGGGGACCACCATCGCCGGTCGGCCCGTCCCCTTCCTGATGACCGCGGCCGCCGCCGCCGAGCCTCTGACACGGACTAAACAACTCACTAACTACTCGCCGCCGCCGAGTCCACCGCGCGCTCCCGGCCGCCGCCGCCGCCCGCCCGGCCCACCAGCCCGCCGCCCGCCTCCTCCGGCCCCGCGCGCCGCCCCTCCGCGCGCTCCGGCCGCCGCGCTCCTGGAAGAGCGAGGGCGCGCGCGCGCGCCCCGGCCTGGGCCCTCTCCTCAGCCCCGCCTCAGCCCCGCCTCAGCCCCGCCGGCGCGAGGCTCCGCCTCCTGCGTTCCTACCTTCAGAGGGGTACCCAGAGGGCGCCTGATTGGCTGAGAGGGCGGCACTAAGCTAGGGGGTGGGACGATCAGTACCTTGAGGCGGCGTGAAGGGAAATTGGGTTCAGTTAAGTCCCAGAAGAAAAGAGGAGTGAAATGTTGGCTCAGTTAGCGCCAGAGCCCGAAGTCAGCCAGATTACATACAGAGCATATGTTTTAGAGGCTCACAGTCCACACTCATCACTAATTTAACGTCCAATACCTACGGCAGCCCTTAGCAATAAAAACTACATCTCCCAGAAACCTCCGCGAAATGAGTCTCACCTTGCGTAACCACGTAGTCCTTCGCCACATTTGAACAAAGTAATCCCTTCATTTTTCTGAAGGTATCAGGAATAGTATTTTGTTTTTCTCCGCACCGGAACAAGTTTAAATGTTACTGCGATAATGTACGTTACCTATTGGAAGGTAATGAAGCGATTTGAGTAAAGAGGAAAGAGGCCATCAAAATTAAGTACTGCGGAGGAATTTTTGCCCTGCCGTGAGACGACGGAGTGAGAAGCGTGAAGGCGATTGAGAGGGGCTCAGGGGATTGTGCTCTGGGATAGGGCCTCCCTTTAGGCCCCGACCCGGCCTGCCCCTAAAGCCAGCAGGTCAGTAAGCAAGGCGAGTTTGGGGGGTGCCGTGGCGGAGGCGCCCTTCGCTTCTTGAAGATCATTCCTCTGTCGTTGTTACTGGTTTGTCTTGGTTTGTGGCCCACTGAATGGGGGCGCCGCACTTCCGGTTGGGGGAGGGGAGGTCGGTCCCGGGGGGGCAGGGAGGATGAAACATAACTCACTTCCTGTGGGGGTAGGGTGTTGGTTAGGGGCGCATCATCCACTTCCTGTGTCGGCGAGCCCTGGAGACCGTGAGGTGTGTCATTTTCCTGGATGCACCGCATCGCTTTGGGCTTGTGTATTATGTGAAAAGTTGGCGAATCCCCCACGTTGTGCTCTTCACCACCCCAGTCAGAATTGATAGAGGAGATTTGTTTCTACGTGTAAGGTGAAAAATTTCTCCCCGACAAGATTTTCTTAATGAAACCCCTGCTTAAAATTCTCTACTCATCTCTACCAGACGACACACTTTCTTGTGTGGCTCATGACTTGCCCACCCTACTCCCTTAGTCCTGTCCAACCTTGACCGAGTATGGTGGTGGTCTGTCTTAAAGCCACAGGGACCCTAGCTGCTCTTCTAAGAAGGTTTCTTACAGGACTCAAGATTTTACATCAATTATGAGGCCTTTTCACCTTACCAGAGCGAATTACTCCAATACTTGGTATTACCTTGACTGATGGGATTGGTGTCTTAAGTTCTTACACCTGTTGATTTCAGGCTGCAGGTCTGCGCTGTGCTGAGAACAGCATTCTCAGCCTTAAACATCCTTTGCATGTAGCATATGTGTAGCATTTGTGAAAGTTACACTTTAGTACATCCGCCCACCCCCACCCCCTTTGTGATTTAATAAATTCAGCATATATAGAAAAAATAGTATCAGGTTTTGTGGTTTATAAAGCATGCTCCAAGAGTCACGAGATTCAGCTCAGATTTTAAGTGGGAGAGGAAATTGACTCACAAATGACAAGAGATGAGTAAGAACTTTCTATTTTTCCCGTATTGTCAATGTTGTATAAGAAACTATGCATACAGGTAATAAATACCCAACTATTTTGATTGCTTGACTTCTGTCTTCAAATACCACTAATACTTGAGTATGTGCACTGAAGGAGTCAATCTATTTGGAGCTTAGAAAATCTCAACAACTTTAGTAATTTTAGAATAGCAAATGAACGGTTATATCCTTCAATACTTTATAAAGAATAAGACCTGTATGTTTTTCCCTTTGGGATTGTTACCTAATCTCAGAATTTGCTATTTTTTTAAGTATGCAATTATTTTAATTCTAGTTCTTTTAGAGTTTTTAATACAAAATGTGTTTTAAACTAAAATGTTACAGTAAGGGAAAATATGTTTAAGCTTTTGTAGGCATTAAAAAAAATCTTGACACTAAAATGAATGAGTTATCTCTTAAGAGACTACAAAGTTAAGGCAGTAGTTGAAAAGGCAAGAAAAAAATGTTTTCATTAATAGAAGGTTAAGGATGTGTAGACTGCCTCAGGCAAGTCTTAATTGACTACCGAAAGTGTTCTGTATTAATGTAATACAGAAGAAAATATGATCGCCCTTGCAAATTATTTCATTAGGAATTATTGGAGTAAGTAAAGAGACAAGATAGTTAAAATATTGATTGACATATACTAACAGTGCCTTTTGAAAGCTGTCTTTGGGAAGCAAGGGAATTTATTAAATTGGTGTTCATGCTATTCCATGCAAGAAATGTAATATAACAGAAATAAGAAAAATTCCAGAACAAGTCCTCCAGCTGAAGGACTTTAGCAGCTTAAAAAACTACCTGTTAAGAAGAAAGTAATGTATAAAGCACATATCAGAAAGAGGTTTTGTGATATATGGCAGTTATTCATCGGTTCCATCAAAGAAAATTTTAGAAATTCTTGTGAAAAAGAGAGCAAAAGTCCATGGAACCTTTGTTTATTCTCTTTAAATATATTTATGTGGAGAGACTTGCTGTCTTCCAAAGATTTCTTTTTTCCTCTCAGTTCTCTTTGATGCAGTTTTCTTTATATGTTCCAATAGAAACATACTGTCAAATTAGAAAAATAAAGACTTTTTAATACTTTGTTATTTTGAGTTAAGGATTTTAAGATTTTGTTCCATTAAGTCAGTTTTTAGAGTGTTTAGATTAAGTACCCATTTTCTTTTTCCAGAACAGTCATTGGAGAACTTCTCACAGCCATTTGAAATATTAAAAGGGGAGGTCAAAATCCTAGATTCCACCTCACTGAAATTTGATTATCCACAGAGTGCTAATGCGATATATAATGCAAAAGTGTCTTTTCACCATTTCGTTTACCTCATCTTTGTTTTATGCTAATGTTTTAAAACTTGATTTTTTGTTTGCTTATGTTTTGGTTGTTGTTTTTGCCAGGTATTGAATATTAAAGAGAGTATCCTAACACTTGAAGGGTTTTTAAACTTACCACCCTGTAGGCTTACCTCTATTTCAGGGTCTTCAAGAGTATTCAAGTGAGAATAAGCCTTACATGATTTTTCATTATTTCAACAAATTTATTGAGTATATCAGTGAATACAGACAAATATCCATATTCTTGGGGAGTTTACTCTTTAGTTTTCAAATCAAAACTGGAATTTGCTCCCTTCGTAGTCTGAAACAAGACCTGTGGTATGATCATTGTTAAAACTACATCAAGAAGGAGCCCTAAATTTGATCTGTTTTGGTGTTGATTTCTAAGGTATTCTTAAACCCAATTTTGAATATTTCAGCTAAATTTTTCTCCAGACCGTACAAACCCCTCAGTCAAATATTCAGCCCTTTTCATTGATGCATTATAATGATCCTATGATTCTAGCCTCCTTCATATGATAAAACCCAAAATGAACATGGGATCAGTCAGAATGGGTTTAAAACCGGATGTCTTATTAGCTGGGTAACCTTCAGCAATTTACTTAACCTCTCTGAGCCTCAGTTGCCATAAACCTAAATGGGGTTGTATGAATATTATATGTAAATTACTTGACACAGTGCCTAATGTTAGGAGCTTAGTGACTGCTATTGTTTTAATCCCAGTCTTGCTTTTGCTATTCTGGCTATTGGGATTTGCATATATGTCTGTCTTTAGTCTTACATAGACCCAGAAGTATGGGGATACAACTCTAGGATTACAGAAATTCTGCCTTCCCCATCTACTTGCTCACTCCGTGGTCAAAATTTTATGTTTTCCTTCTTGTGGGTAAGAGGAATCGCTAATTTCCATGCGCATGCTAGAAAATGTAATCGAAAATAGAATCAGTTCAAGTAATTTCAGTTGTTATAGACTTTCGAATCATTTTTCTAAACCCATTTAAATCCTAAGACTAACATTCAGGATCCTTCTCCCAATAGCCATCTACATTTTCTTAACTGGATTGAAAAAAATTTCTAACACTATCCAGCCTTCTTGTGCCTGCTGTCTTCTGCCCAAAACACTTTCTCATCCCCTAGGCCTCCGATTAATCAAAATATTACCTTCTTTCAAGACTTCTCTCAAGTACCATCTTCAACTTAAGCAAGTATTTTCTAATGTCTAACTGCTCTCTCCATCTCCTAACCATATTTATTCTGTCCATGGACCCTCCAGAACATTTTTTATTATTCCTATGGCATTTAATATCCAATGCTGCTGCTATTGTTGTGGTGGTGTTGTGTCCTGAGTTTATGCACTCCCATTAAAAGCTAGCCTGTATCTTCTTGTCTCTGTCTGGTGTCATACCTGGCACAATGCCATTCACATTGTTAAGTATTCAGTAAATATTTGCTGGGTTGAATAGGTCCTTGGCCTATGATGGAACTGATGGATAATTTTTGTCCACTGTTTATACCCAGCGTTAAGCACTGCAGTCAGTATGGTCAGTACACAGTAGACACTCAAATATCTGCCAAATGAAAGCGTGAGTAAGTCATTCTCTCGTACTTACTTACATACCCAAGAAAACTGAAAATATGTTCGCACAAAAACTTTACACATATGTTGGTAGCATTGTTGTTAAGAGCCAAAAAATAGAGACCCAAATATTCATCACTTGATGAATGAATAAATAACATTAGTATAGCCATACAATGGGATATTATTCAGCAATAAAAGATGAGTAAAGTGTATAATATGGATCAACCTTGAAAAGAGCACACTAAAGTGAAAGAATTCAGGAACAAAAACCATGTATTGTGTGATTCCATATATATGAGCTGTCTGGGATAGACAAATATAGAAACAAAATGTATTAGCAATTGCCAGGGAGATGGAGATGAAAAGTGACTGCTAATGGGTATCTTTGGTGGGGGGATAATGAAAATGTTAGCATAATAGTGGTTATAGCTGCACAACCTTGATATTAAAATACCAGTGTACCAGTATATTAAAAACCACTGAGTTGTACACTAAAAAGGTGAATTTTGTGATATGTGAAATACATCAATAAAGGATAGATACTTAAGCTTGAAGAGCTTAAATTTTGGATGGGGCTAGAAAAAAGAAGCAAGAAATATGAATGAAACCAAAGTAGTAATTGTTCCTTAGATCCTAGAGGGAAATGCAAGTACCTACTACAGGACTACAGATTGAGAATCAGGTGAGGATGGATGTGAAGGTTTCTGTCTATATTTTGTCTTAATGAAGCAAGCAGTGAGATGAATGGTTAGACTAGATGGATGTTGACAAAGGAGAAAGACATTAAGATCTTGAAGGATGCTTCAGATTTCTTTTTGATTAGGTCAAGAATATAGTATATGATCAACTTGGTTTCTTTGCCAACTGAGTTCAGAGCTGAAAATACCATGTGGTAAGGTAGACTGATAATCAACAGTGAAGTTAGTGGCAAACATGAGAGAACAGGGACGAGGCAATAGTAAAATTTAATTCTCAAGGTATCCCCAGATGATGAAAATAGATAAATCCTAATGGGAAGGAACCAAGAACAGTGACTTGGAGATGTAAGTAGAAATAAAGATTTGCATATGAGTACCTTTTATGTACCAGGCACTGTTAAATAAAACTATAGCTACTTTCCTTATTTGAATTATTTTCTTAGAATAAAGTCTTAAAGTGGGATTGTTGCATCTAAGAGTGTGAACATTTTACAGTCCTTAACACAATAGCTGTATTTCCCTAAAAGACAGTACTAAATTGTGATGCCACCAACAATATATGAGTATGTCATTTTCATAGTTTTACCAGATTTTTTTGGCTAAATAGGCATAAAATTATTCTTCACCTTAGTTATTACTTTTAACTTGACAAGTGTTTCTATGCTATGGAACTGAACAGAAGGAATTCAGAGCCTTTTATATTTGCTCTCCCATCTGGAATGGCTTCTTTAAGCAATAAACAGTTCTTTTCAAGCCCCTAGAAATCAAATCAGCTTAGAAATTTGAATCAGCTCAAAAACTACTTTTAGTCAGTGGTGCTTTCCTTATTATTATTTTTTTTAATGATATTCACATGCAAGCCACATTGAGTCACAACTCCTTTTCCATTTGACTAATTCTTATAATTTGATGTTACTGGTATTGCTAACTTTGTTTTACATGTGAAAAATTGAGGCTTAGAGGGTCAGATTGCTTGTTCAATAAGTGGTAAAATGCACAATTTGCGTACCATGCCAGTGGTCATTCTCTTGCTCCATGATCCCTCAGTATCACTACTAAAGTTTACTGCAGGGCAGTCTGAAAGGGTACTTTTCTATGTACATAATGAAGTATTTAGCAGAGAAGTTGTTATTTTCTTTGGGGTTTTCCTTTTTTTTTTAATGAAATTTTTCTAGTTTTTAATTTTGTTGAAATATATTGGTTTATAACATTTTTATAAGATTCATGAATATTGCATTATAATTCAACCCTGTCTATATTATATCATGGTTACCAACAAAAGTCTAGTTTCCTTCCACCACCATACAATTAATCCTCTGCACTCATTTCACCCACCCCACCTCCAGTCTGCTTCCCCCCTAGTAACCAGAAGTCTTTGTGGCTAAGAGTTTGTTTTGGTTTTTTGTTCATTTGCTTTGTTTCAGTGTATTCCACTTTATGAAATCATACTTTTTTTTTGTCTTACTGATTTATTTTACTTAGCATAATACCCATCTATAAGGTTTATCCAGTTTCTAAAAACTGGCACGTTTTCATCTTTTGTTTTTAGTAAGTACTCCATAGTTTGTGGGGGGCAGGGAGGGGAGGTGTACAACATCTTGTTTCCGTTCGTCATTGACAAACAGATTATTTACATATCTTGGCTATTGTAAATAATGCTGTGTAAATAAAGGTATGGATGTCTTTCTGAATTAGTATTTTCATCATCTTCAATAAATACCAAGCAGTTGCATAACTCCATCATACCATATTTCTATTCTTATTTTTTTGAAGAATCTGCACACTGTTTTCCATATTGGTTGTGGACAAGGATTCCCTTCTCTCCACATCTTCACCCACACTTCTTTGTTTGTTTTCACCTTTTTGATGATAACCTTTCTCACAGATAGGAGGTAATATTTTTAGTTGTGATTTTTAATTGCATTGTGATTTTTTTTATTGTATTTCCCTAATAATAAGTGATGATGAACACCTTTTAATGTTCCTGTTGACTATCTGTATGTCTTCTTGGAAAATTGTCTATTTTTATCCCCTACCCATTTTTTAACTGGAGTGTTTGTCATTGAGTTGTATAATTTCTGTATATTTTTTGGATATTATCTCCATGTAGGATGTGTTGTTTGAAAATTATCTCCTGTTCAGTGCATTGCCTTTTTATTTTGATGGTTTCTTTGTGCAGAAGTTTTTTAGCTTGATGTACTCCCATTTGTTTATTTTTACTTTTGTTTCTCTTGTTGGTATTGCATGCCCACAGACATCTCTAAGGCCAGGATATCAAAGAGTTTGCCACTTATGTTTTTGTCTTTGCATTTTATCATTTCAGGTCTTGCATTCAAGCCTTTAATCCGTTTGGAATTAATTTTTGTGTATGCTGTAAGATAACATTCTAGCATTCTAGTTCTCATTTTTGTAAGTGACTGTCCAGTATTCTCAGCACCATTTATTAAAGAGACTTTTCCTTTATCACATTTGCTTGGCTCCTTTTTAGTTAATTAGTTGTCCACTATGCGTAGGTTTATTAACTGGGCTTTCAGCTTTGTTCCACTGATCTTGTGTTTTTATTCCTCTGCCAAGGTATTTTGATTATTACAACTGTGTAGTATAATTTGAGGTCAGGGAGCATGATACCTCCATTTTGTCCTTTTTTTCTCAGGATTCCTTTTTCTATTCAAGGTCTTTTCTGTATGGACAGATGCTAGGATTTTTTGTTCAATTTCTATCAAAAAAGTCTTTGGAATTTTTATAGGGATTGCATTGAATCTGTATGTTACTTTAGGTAAAATGTCCATTTTAGCAATGTTAATTCTCCTAATCCATGAACATGTAACATCTTTCCATTTCTTTGTCCTTTTTTCAATTTCTTTTACCAGTCTTATACTTTTCAGTATACAAGTCTTTCATTTCCTTAGTTAAGCATATTCCTAGGAATTTTATTATTTTTTATGCAATTAGAATGTGCTGATCTCCGTCTTTGCTAGTTCATTGTTTGCATTTAGAAATAGAACAGATTTTTGTGTATTGATTTTGATTATTTTTCAAGCAGAAAAAAGATTATCCTGGAAGGAAACTTGAAAGTTCAGAGGGAGAAATATAGAGGAGCAGAAAGGATAAACACATGGATATGACTTACTTAATATTGACTGTATAAAACAAAAATGTCTTTGGGGCAGTAAGTATTTATCGAATTAAAATGTATGTTAACAATAACACTGAAGGTAGCATTAGTATAAATGGTGATAAAAAGATAACAAAGGTCCTAGCATTGTCTGGAAAGTGTTAGAATTACTAAATGCCTTACTAAACTAAACTAAGTCAGTGATATATATTGTGATCTCTTTTATAACCATTAAAAGAACAGTAGGTAAATGCACAGCTAAAAGAAAACCAGAATGAAAAATTACTAGATTAATCCAAAAGGAGGAAAGAAAAGGACATATAATACGAGACAATAAAAACAATAACATCATACACAAGAAACAAATGTTATCAAAAATTCAATTAAAAATACAATAATTGCCAGTAACTTACATGGTACAACTATGTACTGTCTTACGAAATTCACACCATAAATGTAAGGACCTGGAAAGAGTAGAAGTAATAGAATGAAAAATACATATTTCGTAAACACCAAAAAAAAAAGGTAGAATATATACTGTATTAATAATCAACACATAGTAGACTTGGATACAATAGCAATGAAAGAAAGGACGTTTCGTATTTATAAAAGGGACATTGTGCCATACAAATATAAAAGTTATAAATGTGTATCTAGTAACAATAACTTAAAAAGTGTTTTTTCCATTTTACATGAAACTTTTATCAAAAGTTCAAGTGATGGGTCATAAAGCAAGTCTTAACAATAGATTCTTATAACAGAATATGTTATCTGGCCACAATATCATTAAGATAAAACAGTAACAGTTCACCCAAAATAACATTTCTGAATAATATACTGGATCAAAAAGAAAGTACAGTAGAAGTTAAAACATGTGTGCAACAGAATGATAATGAAAATCCATCATATCCAAATATATGTGAATCTGCTAATGCTCTACTTGATGGAAAATTTATAGCCTTAAATGCCTATATTAGAAAAATAAAATGCCAAAATTCAGTGATCTAAATATCCATCTCAATAAGTTAGAAAAAGAAGAGCAAATTAAACCCAAAGTAAGGAGAAAGAAAATTATAAAAAGTCACTAATTAAATAAAAAATAAATGCACGTAGGAAATATCAACAAAGCCAAAATTGGTTTTTTGAAAAGATCAGTAAATGTGTATACCTCTTGCAATACTGATGAAGGAAAAAAAGAACATTAGGGATGAAAAGAGTACATCTCTTTAAGATATTATGAAACAACTTTAATCAGACAAATTTGAAATTTTAAATGAAATGGACAAGTTGTTAAAACGCTACCAAAATTTGCACATGATGAAAATTTTTTTCATTACAGTTTTTAATTAAAGAAATTTAATGCATGTTTTAAAAAAATTTTACAAAGAAAGCCAAGTTCACTAATGAATTCTTAGAGATGTTTAAGGAAGTAGTAACACCAGTCTTACTCATACTCCTCCATAAAATTTAACTTTTATGAGGTTGGCAAAGCCTTGATGACAAAACCTTACAGTGACATTTTAATAGATAGTATTAATAGGCCATTCTCTTTTATGAATCTAGATATATTTCAAAGGAATGTAGAAAGTCTTTGTCTACAGACAGATTATTAGAATTAATAAATGAATTAGCAAGACTACTTACTCTGTGCGGGGTCAAAATACAGAATCAACTTACATTTGTATACAAACAAAAAAATTAGAAAATAAAATTTATATAAACAATACCATTTCCAGAATCAAATTTAAGCTTGCAAGACCTAAGGCAGAAGGGGCCCCCTGGTGGTGTAGGGGTTAAGTCTCAGCAATATCATGCTATTACCACTGCGCCCTGAGTTCGATCCCCAGCTAGGGAACTGACCCACATGGTGCAGTAGACTTCTCCTGTCTTTCCTGCTGCTCCCCTCAGCAATGTATTTCAGTATATCCACCTGTTCTGCTCCCCACTCTTGTCTCTGGTGAATCCTGTCACCACCACCCCCACACACCTCTGCCCTACACTCCAGTTTTTCTACGCAGAAATAAATAAATCTTTACCCCCCCAAAAAAAAAAGACCTAAGGCAGAAAACTATAAAAACAATAAGAGAAATTAAATAAGAATTAATAAGTTAGTCATAGATCTGAAAAGTCAATACTAGAAAGATATCACTTCTATACAAATTGGTCTGTAGGTTAAATGGAATCCCAATAAAATCCTAGATGGTTTGTATATAGGGTAGAAAAGGGAATAACAATTTGATTCTAAAATCCACCTGGACATGTAAAGAACTAAGAATAGTCTAGATAATCTTGATTAAGAATAAAGCTGGAGGACTTTCATTAGCAGATGACGAGGTTTATTTAAAGCTACAGTAATTAGCATCATATTCCCACAAGGATAGACAAAAAGGATCTGTGGAAAAGAATTCAGAACCTGGAAACAGTCCCACACATGTGAGGTTATTTGATTTATGACCACAGTGGCACTATAGTCCAGTAGGGAAAGGATGGAATTTTCAGTCAATGGTGCTATGTCATGTAATTCATGTATCCAAAAAAGGACTTGTTGAACTCCTAAAAATCAATAAGGAAAAGACAACCCAATTTAAAAAGAACAAAAATATACTTGAAAAGATGTTCCACAAAAGAAGCTGTCCAAAGGCTAATAGGCATTCAATGATCACTAATTATCAAATAAATGCAAATTAAAGCCAGAGTGAGATACCATTACATACCCAATGAAGTGGCTTTAAAAAAAAAAAAAAGGACCACCAGTAATAAGGTGTGGAACAGCTAAAATTCTTATTTGCTAATAGTGGTTTTCAAATTGTTACAATCCTTTTGGAAATAAGTTTGACTGTATATTCTAAAGGTGAACAGGGTACACACCCAATAGAAATCTATACATATGTTCACCAAAGCAAAAATGAAGAAGAGGATTCATAGTTACATTATTTGTAATAGCCTAAATTTTCATCAGAGTGAAATGGATAAAGAATTACTTCTTGTGACAACATGAATAACCAAGCATAATACTGAGCACAAGAAATTAAATGAGTACCTAGTAGATGAATAATGTTGGTAAATCAGTGGCATTAGAAGTCACACTTGTTGCTTTTATGAGAACAATGAATGGAAGAGGGACCTGCAATGGGGAATTTCTGACTTATAATACACTTTGTACACTTTGTAAAAAGTACACTGTAAAAAGTCATACACTTTTACAAGCTATACACTTATATTTTGTATAACTTTGTTATAAATAAGTTTACTTAATCCTCCCCCCACTCACCAAATGACTTTAAAGGCTATTTCTCTAGACATCTCACACACAAACCACATAGGTGATGTGCTTCTACCCCTTCCATTCTGTCAAAAAGACTCTTGCTAGATCGGGCCTCCCTGGTGGCGCAGCGGTTGAGCGCAGCGCTGTGGAGCTGTTGGCAGCCCGTGATGCGAGTTCGACGGCCAGCCCGGGAGAACCCCGCATGGTGCGGTGGACCTCTCCTGCCTCGCCCGCTGCTCCCCTCAGCAGTGTATTTCTCATCTGCCTGTTCTGCTCCCTGCTCTGTCTCTGGTGAACCCTCTCGCCGTCCCACGCCTCTGACCTATACCCCAGCTTCTATGTATAAATAAATAAATCTTAAAAAAAAAAAAAGACTCTTGCTAGATCACTAATAATATCCATGTCAAAAAATGTGGATATCTTTCTATTCAATCTTAGCAACATTTGGGTTTATCTTTTTTCATGAAATACTCTAACACCACCTACTTCTAGTTCTCAGCCTGCTTCTGGTCATGTCTTCTGGGACATCTTTGCATGTTGAGTTCCTCAGGACTTGATCTCAACTCTTCTTTTTGTACTCTCCCATGTCTCCCCTGTTATATATTACATTCATGACTTAAAATACCAGCTGCCACATATCCTGAAAACTCCTAAATTCCTAGTTTTACCTCAGGCTGCTTTTGTGAGCACTACACTTCATTATCAAGCTACCAATTTGAAATTTTATCTCAAAGGCATCTTTTTGATGATAAACATGTTCAACCTTAAACTCTTACTATTCTTTCCCCTATTTTTTCATATCCAGTATCCCTTATCTCTATAAATCTTACTTCCATAAATCACTATAAAATCTCTTAGACATTTTGGGGTACTACTTCTTGAGATCTCTCACTGCCACATGCAAATGTGTATACACACACCCTCTCTCTCTTCCCCATCCTGAGTACTACAAGACTATTGTTTATATGTCTTAAATTTATCTCCAGCCAACCCTCTTTGCTACCTACTGTCAATACCACTATCATGGTATATTATTCCATTAACTTCCCAACTGGTCTTTCTAGAGCCATCCTGTCAAGCCATTCTTTTCACTGAACTTAGAACAATCCTTTAAAATGCGTAGGTATTGTATCATGCCCCTCCTTACAATTCTTCAAAAATATTTCTTATACATTGAAGAAAACCCAAATCTTTAACCCAAACCCAAGCCCCAAGTCTGCAGAATTCATTCCTGCCAACATCATCTCTTTGATGCTCTCTCCTGATCAATTTTTTCTCTGCCCACTCTAGCCTTCTTTCACCTCCTCACAAAGCACCATATTCTCTCTCTTTAGTACCTAATAAGCTTAGTCCCTCAGCATGTAATGTTCTCACTTTACTTCTTCTGAGCTGTCTCATGTCTAAATGACATCTCCTATTATTATTCTATAGTGTTCTTTTCTTTCATAGCATTTTTCACAATTTAAAATATTGGTATGTTTGCTTAATGTCTTTCATTCAGATCATAATTTCATGAAACTGTTCACCGTCGTAGTCCTGATATCTTCACTGCGTGCCTAGCATGTACTTTGTATTTAGTAAATACATGATGAATGAGAAAATACAGCATGCCTCCTTAGTAAACTGTAAACTGGGAACCATTTCAAAAGTATGTCCTGTACCTGGGAGCATGGACGGATTATTTCCTCTAGTTTCTTCCTGTATTTGATAAGAAATTTCTCTCTGAGAAAAGCACCAAATTATCATTGTAATGATAATGTAATGAGACTGTTTTGATGATTAGCCAATCTTCTCAGTGATGTATATTTTATGTGCTCAAACTAGCAGTTGTGGGCAGATTTTATTTAAACTCCCACAGAGGAATATACCTGCCCAGTTTCTTAGATTGGAGTTTAAGAACTAGACTGGAGAATGTTCTCAGTGGCAGTTTTGGGTAACCAACTTGGCTTTTCTAGAATTCCTCTTTCTTAATATTGAGCCCTACAAAGAAAAGGTGGTTAAATTGCATGTGCTTACTACTGAGATTGACAGTATAAAGATTATTAGTAACTATTTCAGGCATATAAATATAATGCTACTCCATATGTTTATTGCATGCCATTTGATCTTAAGACAAAAATGACCATGTTTCATAATATAATGTCTTCATATGTTTTATAAGATACACAGAGCTGTTAAGATTTGATACAAAGTAGTATACATTTTCTTAGCTTGTATTCATTTCATCTTAGGCCTAGTTTTTAGCTTAAACTTTGATTTTAAGCTAATTTCAGCAAAATGGGATGCTTAATTTAGCAGGGAAGTATAAGTCCGACAATTTGAAACAGCTTTCAGACCATTAGTATATCCCAAACCCCATGAAAGAAAGAAAGAAACCCCTTGTTTACTACCAATTTGAGACCAAATTTCATTTCAAGGGTGTTGTGGCAAGCATGGGCTCTGGAGGAGGCAGGCAATCAGGCCTCCCAGCACTCCCGAGTTCTCCATGCTTGTTTTCTAGTTCTCTCTCGGTCTCCTATTCTCCTGTTGCCACCTAGCCCCCCCACCCCCACCCCTTTTAGCTCTTGCCTGTCAGCACCAGTGTCTGCACTTACTGTGCCAGCCCCTGTTCTCTGGCTCCAGGGACATCCTAGGCGCACTTGCCCCTCCCCCATGCCTCCCAGGCCCTGAGTCCATAGTACACTGGAGGAGTTGGAGGACTGGGCTGTAGCGGTAGAGGCGGGAAAGCAGAAAAAGCCTGAGCGTCTTTATTTCCCCTACAAAAGGGAGTGTTTTAGGAATTTAGATATAGTAAATGAGGTATTTTCATTTATTTCTTAAGTCTAGATACCACATCAAAGAGGCCACGTTTCTGATCATGGTTGTCATTCTTTTTTTAGCAAGTGTTAATTCTCTTAGTGAATATTTTTTAGTTTCATCTATTTATTGATATTTGCAGATTTACCAGACATTGATAGCTCTTGTCAGGTCCATGATATTGGGAACGCATAATGAAACCACGTGGGAACCCACGGACAGTGACCTGCTCTCTTATCAGGCACAGTCCTTTGTTGTTTTTGGCCTTTGGGGACTTTCTGGCAGCTCTTGCCTCAGAACCAAGCCAGTTGTGCCCTGTCTGCCCTGCTTTCAGTTGGCGACCAAGATGGGACCTGAACACCCTGTGACTGTCCCCCATCCGCTTTGAGTTGGCGACCACAAAGGGACTAGACACCCGTAGTTGATCAGCCCAAGGATCCTCACCTTGCGTTGGTCACCTTAAGCACAGAAACAATTGCAAGACAACTGATAGGATTTGATTTGGGTAACATGAGTTAAACTGTTAGTTTGGGAGATTCTGCTTCTCCTCCACCTCCTTCTCCTGCTTCGTCTGTCATCGGTTCTGGGTTGGCAAATATTATAATGTCTGACGTCCACAAGGTAATGTTAATACTATTGGAATTCATATGAGCATATAGCTGGAGCCCAGTAACTGCCATTTTGAATGGACCGATCAGGGGCTAGGAGGTGATGGGTAAATAGTCCAATCAGCCCCTGGATCGAAAAATGGTCCAATCAGACTTATGGATGGTACTCTGAGAGAGGATATAGGCCAGGATCGGAGGGACCCAAGGGGAAAAAAGAAGGGGAAAAAAAGAGAGAAAGCCAGCCCCAGAGAGAGAAGGAGGCCCCTGAAGAGAAGAACAGGAGAAGACAATGACAATGACACCAGCCCCCAGGAGAAGAAAGACGATGGTTCCAGACTCTGAAGAGAGAAGAAAAAAGTCCATTCCTGGCCTCTGAGGAAGAAAGAAAAAAAGAAGCATCCAGCAGCCGCCCTCCAAGCAGGAAGAAAAGCTGAAGGACTCTGCAGAGACTGGGCCTCCGGTCCTGTCTATGACGTAGCCTGAAAGGAGCAGCAGAGTCCCTGGGCCTGGTGTCTCAAAGAGCTATTTGTTGGTATAACCCCTACCATCACTGATGCTTTCTGAGTGAGGTAGCCACCAATTGAGGATATAGTAAGCTCTTTGTTTCCCCTGTTTGTAAAATAAACCCCATGTTTGTTGTTGTTCATTGTGTGTGCAGATGAGAACCCACAGACAGTGACCTGTCCTCTCATCAGGCACTGTCCTTTGTTGTTTCTGGCCTTTTGGCCTTTTGGGGCTTTTTGGTGGCTCTTGCCTCAGAGCCTGGGCAGTTGTGCCCTGTCCACCCCGCTTTCAATAAGAGCTTATAAATTTTGCCACCATGTAGGACTAAATAAGTTCCTGAATTTTGTAGTCCTCTGGTTGCTAATCTAGGCTGTTTGCATTTTTAAAATGTAAATCACGACTCTAGAGCTAGTGGAAGCCTAAGGAATATTGAAGTCTACAGTACTATACAAATATGGTACATTGTGGTTATGGTCAAGGTAATAAAGACTTAAATTGCAGGGAACTCTGCCGTATGTAGAAAGTCTGCTCAAGCTAATGATCAATGTAGAACTGTATTTTAGAAACATGATAGAGTGGTTTTTATGTGTTTCTAAAGAGGGGAAAGAAGCAGGGGTTGTTTTGGTTTTTGTTTTTTATTTTTTCAGAAAGACAGTGTCAGCTGCTAGCCATTTATTCCCTAGCCAAGCAAACTACTTGCAAAATTCTAATTGTCAGATTTCTTCTCCCTGGCATTTAATTGCAATCTTCCTCTCGTCATATGTGATACTGAGGATAGTATAAGAAATTCATTTATTGTACTGGGGAAGACTTAAGTCAACTTTATCTTTTTAGCTTTCAGCCTTTCTTAATTATGTGTGGTCTCTTGTTTAGCAGTTTTGTCAAGTATCACCATCATTGGTAAAGATTAAGTGTATTGTTTATAATCTTTCCCTTCTATGCCTATATCACCATCATAGAATTATATTCAAGAGTTTAATTTTTACATAGACATGTAAACCTTATCACACCAGAAATTATGACTCAGTTTTTGTAGCTTTTAATGTCTGTCATGTATTAAAATAATTCTGGTACATAAGATTGGAATTGATCTCTCTTTGCATCTGTTGTGCCAGCATGCACAGGGCAGGTTCACTATCAATTCAGGCAAATGGAAAAAAGAGAGTCCCAGAATCCTCAGTGACTTTTTCAGGCTTTCATGCTCTTTCTATGCCAATTGTTGTGGGGCAAGCCCACAGGCTGGCCAGGCACGGGGGCCAGGGGCCCAGGAAGCTGGCAGGCCTCCTAGCCTCCAGCTCACCTATACTCTTTGTGCTTTCTCTTCTGGTCCTGCCTCTCTGTAGTCACTTGTTTTCTTGAAGCTGTTCTGCCATTGCCACCCTCCCCGCGGTTTTCTGCTGGCCTTATAGCATCAGACTCCAGGCTCAGATGTGCCCACTCAAGCATGCCCACACACTTCTCCAGTTGTCCACCATCAGACATTCGTGCCCTGCGCCCACTCTCCCGCGCTCCCGAGTGCCTCTTGCATTAGCACAATCAAGGCTGCAGGTGATAGCCACAGAGGCCAGCAGTGTAAAAGTCTGACCAAACCGTAGTTTGTTGTTGTTTTTTTTTTAATTTCAAACTATCCCCTCCTAAAGGGTAAAGAAAACATGTTTAACCTAGTGTATTCAACTCTAAGCTGGGCTTTAATGATTATTGTTCCAGTACTTAATGAATGTGCATAATAACAAATAAATTGTAGCTGTAGCTATGAACTTACTTTGCTATGACCTGTAATTATCTGCCCTCTACTCTGTCTTTCAAGCAAATCACATTACCCAAAACTTAGAAACTACTTTACTATAATAGTGCTAGACTGTTTACAGGGCTAGAAGGAAGATTAAAATTTAACTGGCATCATGGATTCAGTTAATTTAACAGCTTCTCCTACCTTACTTGATAATGCATATGTAATAATACTGCAGGGCCCTCACTCTCAAGAGGTTTTGGAGTTGATTGCAACAGAAATGAATTGCATAAGAAAATACAGCTACTGTAATTAAAAGGGTTATGGAAAATACCAGAAATTACTCTGATAATCTGCTAATTTGCAGACCTAAACCATGCATTTAAATGTGTACTTGGAAAATCGTCTTCCATGTTTGAAAACTAAGTTCACTCCATTCTCAGGTTCCACAAATTTAGCATTAAATCTTATATTTATTTGATCTCTTAGTAATTGTTTTATTTCCAAACACAACCTTTTTATATAGTTTATTGTCCTTTACTTCAAGAGGTAAGAGCTGCATTTTATTTACTGAATACACTGGTCAACAAATTTTTACAAAACTCATGTTACTGAAATAAAATTAGTCATTTCCTATCTATTTGTATGTGCTCAATACGAATATGACCGTCAAATTCTAGTTTTGGCTCTAGTTTTTTTGTAATCTGCAATAAATTGATGTTTACATCACAAAATGCATGCCAATAGTAATAGGCCTATGGTTAATACCTGTAAAAAATCAAGTCATAGAAACTGCTACTTAGATTTCTTCGTTTGTCTCTTGTACAGCTGTTTAGGAATAGAATAGATGGAAGATGGTTTCCATCGTGCAGAAGCACAGCTTTAACATTCAGTTTCGAAGAGTCTGGAAATAGTCTCCATTCTTGTGGGTCATGAGTGATTTCTAAGGCATTCACGAGGCCCTCAATGTCGGAACAGAATACCAGAGTACTTTCTGAAGAAAGGCTCCACTGCTGGTGGTGCTTTTGATATAAAGTAATTGTGACTTCTTCTTCTAGAAGATTCCATTGTTGGAATCTTGATCCTAGCAATTCTGCATTGTTCTTGGATAAGTCCAAATCATGAATCAGGTTATTTAGTTCTTCCTGTGTTAGTCTGTGTAGGGTTGCTGATGCACCACAGTGAAAACCTGGATCACTGCATGCTGATGGAACAGGAGAAGAACAGGTGGGCTCACCCTTGTTCTCATCCTATGAATCAAGAGAATGTTCTGCTGGAGGTTCTGGAATGGGAAGTCCCTCACCATGTGGAACTGGTCTCAATGCAGACGGAATGTTTGGGTAGACTATTCTTGACTTCTCTTGCTTCATTATTCTGCCGGAAAGAGGAGGAACCAAGCAGAAGTAACAGTCTTTTCTGTGGTTGCTTGGCTCTCTCCACACCATGGGGCCTGCAAACGGCATGGATGGTCTTTTGCCATTTCACCACTGTGAAAGCTGTGTTGTACATGTAGCACAGCATATATGCGGGGCCCAAGACTTGTCTTGGTCACCAACCTTGCATCCAAAGTCAAGGTGATAAGCCTTCACTTGAGAAGTGATACTTTTCTTCTGGTTGGCAAATGTCACTTCCCCACAAATCCACAAATAGAGCAGAAATTGTCCATGCTATTAACGCACTTTCGAGGCATTACTGTTCTGTATTGTGCCTAAATGTATAAAATATTAACAGTTCTATGGAACAGTAGCTTAAACTGTCTTGCACAAAGTCTGAAATACTTTCAGTGCTCAACCTTTCCGACAGGGCTTTCTATAGTGCACTGCTGATGTCAGCTTACTTTAGTAGCTGCCTGGCAGTAGTATTGCATTGCATCAGAAAATGATGCAGTCAACTCTTGATGATGTGTACATGATTGCATCATGCAATGCGATGCAATGATACATCATTCTAGACTGATTGGGGATGTTGTTGCAGTCCTACTGGATCAATTTACATGGTGAAACATATAGAATGAATTATATGAAATATCTTCAAAACAAGAGCTAATAAAAAAATTTCAGGGTTATATTCATGTTCAGCACACCAAGATACTACAGATAAGGGCCTTTTTAAGTTAGTAACATTCTCACTGTTGACCATTGATAGTGATAAATTCTAGATAACCATTTTATTAGCAAACCGACTAAATCTTGTTCCCCAAAGGGGTAAATTTGTAAGGTGTTTCATGCAAGAACAATTAGGGGGAGCCAAAGATGTGAGTTAATGTAATAAAGAAGGCTTAATAATTTTCAATACATTGTTTTACGTTTTTCATGCTCTATTTTATTTCAGCATGTTAGGATCCCTTTTCCTGATCCCAAAACTGGCTTGAAGGTGGTGGCTCTGCACTCATCCCGGACCGGGTAGGTTCATCATCGGTTCAAGCAGACTCTTTTCAATTAGCTGTTTACTGCCGTCTTTCCCTGTACTTCGCTGCTCTCCGCCACTCTCCGCCACACAGTCCTCTGCTTTCGCTCTGTTCTCTGCTGCTGCCACCCTCTCGCGTCTGTGACGCCTCCCTTATATAGTGGCTCTCCAAGCCCAGGTGTGCCCACTCATGCACACTCACGCCACCACGAGGCACACGTGTCCATCATCAAATCTAATGTCGGAGGGTGGATAATCCTGATGCCTCCTTCATTTATCCTACAGTGGTCATTTGCTTTTATGGGCCAAGTTTTATGTTTATTCTAATGGTAAAAATAGTGTATCCATATTGTAGAACAGTCAGACTTAAACATTCAAACAAGCGTAACTCTCATGTTTTAAATCAGAAGTTTATAAAAAAAGTAAAAATCCCCAGAAGACAGTAGGTAGCCATTTGAATGATTTTAAACAAGGAAAGACATGCATAATTAGAGTTTTATTTTAAAATGATCACTGGCAGCTGTGTGGAAACAGTGACGGCAGGAAGGACCAGTAGGAGGCTACTGTAGCAATCAGGTCAAGAAAAATGAATGCTTTAACTGAGACTGTACTAACAGGAACACAGAATTAACTGGACTTGGTAAGGGATTGAATCTGCTGAGAAGGGAAGGCAGCTCAAACGCAAAGAGGACTCCCAGGTTTCTATGAATGAGTTGATTACCCTCCACTGAAATAGAAAATAAGGGAGGTGGAACAGATTTTGAGGAAAGTTTTCAGTCTGATTTTCTATGTGTTGGTTATATGTATCAAAGGCTAAAACTCAAATCAGTATCCTCCTACATTTAGTTTTCTACTGTGTAAATCAGCGCATCACTGTGAATGGGAAACGTAACAGGCCTTCAGTTTGTTATTGCTTTCGTTGTCTATAGGATTTCCCTACTTCAGGCTGATAGATCACCTTGCTGCAGGCGATTAATCCATCTGTGTTTCTGTGCCAACTCCACAGAAACATCAGCTTCATGGCACCTTTTCTCTTAAAACAACCGTACAAGAATTTTTCCCATTACAGTAAAACTGCTATAAATTTTATACTCCACATTCTTTTTGTTCTGCCTCAAAACTTCCGCATTATTGTGAAATGAGTACATTTTAATTTACATAGTTCGTCTTGCAGGTAGTCTATCTCCAAATAATATTGAGTCTGCCTTGATTATTGTTGTAGTCTGTGTAATAAAGGACAAAATAGTGAGAATGTGAGACTAGCAGTAAAAGGGCAGTCACAGATACAAATTGAAAGTATAAGTAAATGATTAGTGTTTGGCATATTAAACAGAAGTCCTGAATACTACTAAATATACTCATGTTGCATGTGACAAAAAAATCTCATTCTAGTTTTATATTTATCTCCTAAACTTTGATTCCATCAAGACTTTTGAATGTCTTACAATACACAATTCCATGAATTCCTCAGTTGGCCCATTGAGGTTAGGGAAATGCTTTTACGTTTGTTCATGAAATCCCTTATGAATCATTGCTTTAGGCATAAGCAGTACTTTTCCACGCATTCATCCTTACTCCCAGTATACAGGTCAGAATGATCACCATTGATTTATTTTTTGTCTAAGAATATACTCCTTATCTTCCCAAGTCTAAACATCTAATGGTAAGTATTCTTCAAGTGTAAATGAGTATCTTTCATAAGAAACTCTGGTATTCTAAGGTGTTAAGCATTGAGAGGTATCCCTTCCTATTCTCATAAGCATACAGATATGCCCTGTTGTATACTGTAAATATTGACATACATTTAAAATTTATGTCTTGAGTACAGGCTGAATATCTGCTCACACTGAAGCATAATTTCAGAAAACTTTAGTTGAAAAAAAGCTCAGTAGAGGTGTAGAGATTCTAAAAATTTAGATTCTTAGACTTTTTAAGAGTTGAAAGGAATCTCAGCAGTCATCAGATAAATTTGGGGATAACTTAGGGGATATTATATAGAAAAGGAAGAACAGTTGTTCTGTATGTCCCCAAAAGAGTAAAATAAAATCTAATGGAAGCTTCTTGGTCTGTGGTTCATGATAAAGAAAAATCTTCTAGATGGCCAGAGCTGTTCAGATATAGGAGTAGACATCCGCCCCAGTAACATTCAGGGGCTGAGTCAGATGTTTAGTTGGACCAGTGACTTTGGGGGAATTTCCAATCCTGGCATTCTGATCTTTTAACTTTTTAAAACTGTAGCATATACAGTGAAGTGCACAATCTTAAATGTACAAAGTCAGTGAGTCTTTACATGTGCATCAATGATTATGTCCAGCACTTCAGGAGGCTCTCTAGTTCACACCTTCCCTCACCCTAGCAGAGATAACATTGATTCTGATTTCTGTCACCAAAGAGTAATGTTACCTGTTCTTAAATGTCATAAAAAATAAGGCTCACGGAATATTTACTTTCATGAGTCTGGCTTTAATTTGTTCATCATTATGCCAGTGTTGCATGTAGCAGTAGTTCAATCTGTGTAATAGTCCACTCGTTTCATTGTAGGGCTATATCATAGTGTATCCATGGACTATTGATGGACACATGGATTGGTTCCACTTTGAGGCTGTCATTAAAGTTCCTATGGACATTATTTTTAAGATTTATTTATCTATGCATACAAGAGCTGGGGTGTATAGGCCAGAGGTGTGGGGTGGTGAGTGGATTCACCAGAAACAGAGTGGGGAGCAGAACAGGTAGATCCATTGAAGTATACTGCTGAGGGGAGCAGCAGGTGAGACAGGAGCAGTCTGCTGCGCCATGTGGGAAACTCCCTGGCCCGGGGATCGAACTTGTGCCATAGTGGCTGCAGATAGCTTCATAGGGCTGAGACTTAACCCATTGCGCCGCCAGGGAGACTCCTATGGACATTCTTATATGTGTCTTTTGTTGGACATCTGCACTCATTTCTCTAAGATACATTGTTAGGATGTACTGGTATTCCTGGTGATCCTGGTTGGAAAGACTTACTGACATTTTAGCAGTTATTGTGAAAGTGATTGTGCCCATTAAATTTCCACTATCAAAATATGAGAATTTCATTCCCTTCTTCCTCGCCAACATGCTGTATTGTCAGATGGGTTGATTTGTTTGTTTTAGCCCTTCTGTTGGGAATGTAGTATTTTTCTATGGTTATTGATCATTTGGACAGTTACCTTTTTTGAAGTATTTGTATTATCCTTAGCCCTTTTTAAAAATTGAGTTATCTTACTGGTTTCTAGGAGTGCTTTAGATATTCTGGATATGAGTCTCTAGGGAACTTACCAATTACAAATATAATTTCCCTTTCTATGACATACTTTCCAATCTTTTAACAGAGCCTTGATGAACAAGATGTTCTTAATTTTCATGAACTCCAATTTATCATTTTTCTCATTTGTGGTTAGTGCTTTTTTATTTCCTCTTCAAGTTTTTTTTTATTTCCTAGCCCTCAATCATAAATACATTTGGATTAATAATACTTAAATTGTGACACTAAGTTAGATAATGGTAAACTTTCATTGGTTTACACAAACAAAAAGAAGTAAATGGATAAAATTGTACTATTTTCTCCTGTAATTTAATTCTTAATTGTTCAACCTTGCCTATGGATAAGCAGATGGTCATAATGACACTAAATCTGAAGTTTACTCACTGTAAAGGTGTCAGGATAGACTTAGTTATTGCTGTGGTAACAAAACCACTGTACAATCTTAGTGGCTTTAGTTGTTTTCCTCACTCATGCTTCTTGCCCAGAGTAAGTTGACCAGGGGGACTGTGCTTATTTTTATTGCTTAGGCAGCCAGGATGACCTCAACTTCATTGTAATATATACTTTCATTATCACTGTAGTAGTGGGAGGGAACATGGAAAATTTCTTATGTGCTCACTCTTAAACTTTCTGCTTAGAAGTATCATATCCACCATGAGTCCACTTATGAGTTCCATGGGCCTTGCCTAATTTCAGGGGTCATGAGGAAATATAATCTTACTGTTGCTGAAAGGAGAACTGAATAGCTATAATGACTATCATAGTTAACTTAGGCAAGTTTCTTACCCACTCCATGGATCTTTGTTCACTAAAAAATAGAGGCTAATGACAGCATCTACCTCGTGTTAGAAGTTAAAAGGGAGATTACATGTAAAACTCTTTGTATCTGGTACCTAGTAAACTGAACAAACATTTGCTGTCATTACTGCTATCATATTTGTTATAGGTTCTTACTGTATGATGGATACCATATTACCTGCTTTACATGGATTAATTCTTCAACTCCTGTAGTTATTGTTATTATTTTGTACAAATGTGAAAACTTGGGTTCAGAGATATATGAACTAATTTGCCCAAGCTCCACAACTAAAAAATGAAAGATGGGATTTGAATCCAGGCAGACTGACTTCAAAGCCTTCAATATTAACCATGACTCCCTCCCAGATAGCAAAGAAATATTAACAGAAGAATCCAGAAATGCAGGTTGTATTTAGAGAACTCTGTGTGTGTGTATATATGTTCATGGTCATGATTTTGTACTGAACTTTTAATATATTCTTATTTACTCCTGATTTGTAAATATATCTCTACTTCATGACCTTTAATTAAATGTACTATTTCATGGTGCTCTGTCATCGTCTGACAGCTAAACAGATTTAGAATTGATTTTGTCCCTCATTAGCAGATGAATAAACTTGGGCCGGAGCGGTTTAGTGATCTCAGAAGACACAGGTAGTAGAGGGCCTAGGCTAAACTCAGAATCATGCTTTCTAACTTCACTTCAGAACTCTTCCTGTTACCTCAAATTAGGTCCCTGTAGTTGATATAACACATAATCCTTTAGCAGAAATTAGAAGTGTGTTAGTGTTTCCCAAAAATTTTTGAGTGAATTTGTTGTTTAAAAAAAAAACTGTAATTGTACGTTTTTCCTCACACTAGTACATCTTGATTTTAATTTCAACTTTATCTTTTAAATATTCTAATGTTATTAAATGCCCAAAACCAAATTACATGTTTGGAGAGACTTTGTAATAAGAATAAATGCCTCCAGAGAAGACACTTCTTTGAAAAAATACTGTAATGATAAGCTTTTTCATCTGAAGCCATACTTCTGAAAGAGATGACAGTGAAATTAGAAATGGATCAAGTGTATTACTTTTGAGGTTCCTCCGCAGATATATTAACAAAAAAGTAAAATGACAACTTATAAAAAACTTGTTATTTCCTATTTGTGACATATAAATGTACATTTATCAACCTCAGATAATAGTTTTCAGAATTAAACCTTTTAAGGAAATGACAAACCATATTAAGCTCTTACTCATGGTCTGTTTTCCCATAATTAAATGGGATTTGTGTATGATAATTGCAGTATATTGTCATTTAATTCCATCTGGGGGAAAAAAAGAAGGATATAAATTGAATTAACCACTTATTTCTGGCCAGTAACAGGTATTTCTCATTCTGCTGCTTTATAGGAGAGAAGGAACAGGAAGTCACAACACTCCTTTTTCTCTCAGTATCAGAATTTGTCAGTTATCTGTCAGAAAGATGAACTTAATTTGTGCTGTGTGACATTGCACTCAGAAGGAAATATACTCTTGTACTGAGAGCATATCGTACTTCCCTTCATTGCCTCTAGTTTCAAATGTTCATTTATGTGTTAAAATAAATTTTGTTTTATAAAATCAAATGCAGAATTTAAATGAATTTTTTAATATAAAATGCAAAATTTATAAACTTGCCCTCATACTGTTCTTGCTAGACATGTTATTCTTCTCTGCCTTATAGAGCTAATTCTGATTTGAGAGAGAATGAATATGTCATTAAAAATTATCTCGTAAGCTTCCTTTCAGCAATAAATCAGAAACTCCTCTCACGCTGTACTTTCTCTAGAGGGGAAAAGCTTTATGTGGAGTCAAAATATTTAAGAAGAAAATATATTCATGTGTTGCATGTGAAATTAAAATTTTATTTAACAAAGCATGATTCTTGATGGTTCTTTCTTTTAAGTGGTATAACCATATTACTGAACATTGGGTTGTTAAAAGAAAGTTTATAGAGTAATTATTTATAATTCTACCACCCTAACATAATTACTTTTAGCATTTTGCTTTGTTTCTTTCCAATATTTTTTTCTCATATGTCTGTTATTTTAATATAATTACAATCTATGTACTTTCCTGTAGGTATTTCATTGAAAACTTTGCGACATAATTAGCAAAAAATAGCCTTCACATTCTTTCATTTCGTTTGCAGCACATACAAAGAAACATTTATTTGATCCTCACAATACCTTTTTAAGTATAAAAGGCATTAACCCCATTTTACATGAGGGTGTTGGAAGCAGACATACAGTGCCCCTGCTTGATGCTATAGTGGATTTCTGTTCTCTACAGAAGTACTTGCTAACTGGAACAAGTGGATGCATTTAATGTAGAAAGAAGAGCAAAATAAATCATTCTGCAAATTCTTTTTCCTGGTTCCTAGTCTTGCCACTGGACAGTGAGTCTTTGAACAGCAACAGGGTTTTAATAAATAACTAAACACCAAGAGACTTGGGTGATTTAATCTGTTTGCTTCTCAGAGTTACAGCTAATAAGGTTTTAAGCTTATTTTTTGTTTCACTGGAAACAAAGAAAACATAAAATCAGTAGTTTATAAACCAGGAAGATTTCAGCTAAGCACTTGGTCTAAATTGTCTTGGTAGGATGAGAGCCTGGAAGCTGTGTATGAGGGAGGGAGCCTTATCACATTGAGTATGGCAAAAAAGAATGTGTTCCCAGGAAATTGGTCTTTTAGAGCCGTAAATAAGTCAAATTTTAATTCTGTGGCTGTCTGGTTTATTTTCTGCAGTCCTGAGCATTGTCACCTTTAGGATCAAGGGCAAAATATAGGTAAATCATTCTGAATTTTAAATTTTCTCTCAATTTTAACTGTTGGTTGAACGTATTGAAATGTGCCTATTTGTTTTTTGAGGAAAACTGAATTTCTTTCTGTTGTAGAGAAAACCATTCATTGCTTTGCCTCCCTGTAACTTTTGGCTGAAGAAATTTCCCTACTATTCAAAGCTCTCTGTTTTCTTTCAGAAATTCTCCCAAGGAAGAGTATTTAATTTTTAAGTCAATTGATTGAAATGAAGAACACTCTGATAGGATCTTTTTCCTTTTATTACACTGTAGTTTTTAGAAATTATCTCCAATTTTCCTTCTCATACATGTCATCCTTTACTTTCAGTACTTGTTGGCTTTTGAAAAGTAAAACACTTGGAAGCTATTACCCATCATTGAAGTGAACATTCTTTCCATATCTTCTTCGCACTGTTGTTTCATAGCTGCAGGTTTGACTGAAAAGAGCAGTGTGAAATCTAAGAAAATCAATTAAACCAATGAGGGCCCTTGTCCTGCAACTGCTAACAACTGAGTTTTTTGGGGGTCAAGATTCAGCGATCTTTTTTGCTCTGCTTTCTCACCTGTTGCTTTCCTCAGACACTGAATTTGAATCATGTTGCTTGAGAGCTAGAAAGGAATTCTTTATAACTTCAGAAGGTCAGAAGGTGAGTCTGTATTCCAAACCTGTGGGTACCTGAGCTAAGTGTTCCTTCTCAGCTATTTACTCAGCTAGTGTTTTCTTACTTTCTTCAGATCTCAATTGCATCTGTCCTGTGTATTATTTTCATTAGTGGTTATCTTAGTTTGTCACCCCATCAGGCCAACTCATCTCAATCTCTTACCCCTTTTTCTCTTAGATTTATATAATAAGTAAATAAATACTTATGCACATTAGCCACTTCCACCTTTACTTTTTTTTTCCCATTTGTCCTTCTGACGTCTACTAGATTATGACTGTAAAAGGATAGGAATTTTTGTTAATTTTATTTGCCCCGTGTCTTTGATGTCTAACAAAGTGACATGTAAGCTGTGAAAAGCATTGTATTTTGCTTTCTAAAAACCTCATTTCCCCTCTTGGTAAGTATAAAGTTCCTCTGTCCTGACATGCTCTCCATGAGAATCACCAAGGAACAGTGATAAAATATACATATGTATCTTCACCAAGCAAAAATATTAACTCTCTGTACTTTGTATAATTAATTGCTTCTTTTTTTTCCCCAATTGTTAAGCTAAATTATAAGATTGAATATCACTGAAAGTACCTTTTCATTTATCATATGGCCTCCCAGAGGGAATGTGCCCATCTGGCATTCCTCACCCCCTCCTGCCTCACATACGCCTACCTTATTACTGCTTCATAGTACACCAGTGTCCCAGGAAATTGTTTGGGAAAGTACACTAAGGAAGTAATGCCAAGTTTTATTTAACACTTAGTTCCAGCACTGATCTAGAAGTTGTCTTACTTAGGCAGTTATCACCTTGTTTACTAATAATAAAAGTAGTGCTTGAATAGACTGTAAGGAGGGGCAACTCGGGACCAACTGGCACCATGAAAGACTCAAATAGGTGGACTCTGACCTCAAAAGTCAACACCTACCTTGTAAAATAACAAATTTTGCTTCTGCAGAGAAAAGTGCTTACTGTTTTCCTGTGTTCTCACTGTGCTACTCTACCTGACACAAAACACTATTTCTAGATATTTTAGGGTTTTTCCCAACTCGGAACACATCATGTGTTCTGATGGTAACAAGTTTCCATCACTACTCCACTGAGAATTCCCTTGAGGGGGAGATGCATATCCGTACAGTGGTCATATTATCTAGAAAGAAATCTAAACTGTGCCCAGTTTCTTTTGATGATACAGTACTTCTATATTTCTTAGAAAATGACTCAAAAGTTTGTGAAGCTTTCAAAAAATTCCTAAAGATGTAAGATTTATGTTTCTTTCTAACTCTGGTCATTTTTCATTGTCCTTTGAGTACGGTGTTCCTAGACCAAGGAAGCGAACAGTCTTTCAGATTAGGTACAGCAAAGCTACACTCCACTTAACACCAAGCACAATTTTGGTCACACAGTAAATGTGCTCAACAAATGTTTGTTGTTGAAACATAAACTCTATAAACACAAACTGGATTATTTCTTTGGTGTCTCTCTCTCTCTCTCTCAAACTCAAACACACACGCGCGCGCGCGCGCGCACACACACACACACACACGAGGAGAGGGGAGGGGGAGTACACACACTAACTTCCAAAACTTGGAAGTAGTATATTGTCAATATAGCCCACCCTTTATAACAGGATTAAATAAGTTCTGAGACTACAGGTAAAATATATGCAGGCCATGGTTTACAGATTTCATGCCTGACTTTTTTTTAAAGTTGTTTTGAAGTTAGAAATTGGTTCCATGTTCAGACGACCGCTCACCACCTCCACTGCTACCCTGTGATCCAGGCTGCCATCAGCTTTCAGATGGATTTCAGATCCCAGATGATCTCCTCACTTGCTCCCTGTTTGCCAAACAGCAACCAGAGTAATCCTATAAAAATGTTAGATCTGTGCCATATCTGCTGAAAACGTTCTAGTGGCTTCTCATCACGGAATGAAAGCAAAATCCCTCACTGTTACTTACCAAGCCACATATGCTCTGGACTTCATGTACTATTTTGTGAAGCCTTTCCTGACCTCTATTTAAAATTCCCCCACCCCTACTTCAACCTCAACCCACACCCTATCCTTCCTCTCATACATAACCACCTCTTTACTGCTTCATAGTATACCAGTGTCCCAGGAAATCATTTGGGAAAATACACTAAAGAAGTAATGCCAAGTTTTACTGGATTGCTTTAACTTAGTTCGGGCACTGATCCAGAAGCTGTCTTACTTGGGCAGTTAGCTCCTTATTCCTCTTCCCTTGATCTCTTCCATTTCTTTCCTTGCTGTTGTCTTGGGTTTTTTTCTTAGTACTTATCGCTGTGTAACATTGTTCATTTTACTTATTTTATCTTGCTTTTTGTCTGCCCCAGAACCCTGTGAGCTATATGAGGGCAGGGATTTTTGCCTATTTTGATTACTTCTGTATCCCCAGTGCACGGAAAGTACCTAGAAGTTTAGATACTCAATAAATATTTATTGAATAAATGAATCAGTTTCCCCATCATATAATTCCTAAGCTAGCCTACCAACGTTTTAAAAAATCAGTAACTCATAATTTTAGAAGCCTGGGTTACATTTTCTGGGAATAAAGAGCATGTTTTCTACCCACCCTGCCCAATGCCAGCTAAACACACACCTCCTATCTTCTTGTGAAGCAACCTTCAGCCTTATATTCTAATTATCCCCCTCACCCAAGCCCCACCCCTTCTAAGTACACAATCACTCCAAAATCACCTGTCCTTGTTTTTCCCTTCTTATTTCCCATATCAGAATCTACTGTGTGTGAGTTCTTAACTGAATTTCATTTAAATCCCAGGTAATTTCCTGGCGGGATTAGCTAGTGTCCTTGTCCCCTCTGTGAAACATTGATTAATGCCCCCATCCTACTGAATGCTTTTAGCTACGTGTTCACGGCTGCTAAGTTTATAAGCCTTCACTTGCTTCATTTAGATTGTAAGCATATAAAAATAAGTTGTATTTATTCCTAAACATGTCTGTATCAATTCTATCTTATAATAAATTATCACCTACTTTTTAGATTAATAAACTTCATTTTTCAAAGCAATTTTAGGTTCATAGGAAAATCCAGTGGCAAGTATACAGTTTTCTCAATATATCCTTGTTCCCAAACATGTATACCCTGCCCTACTGTCAGCATCCCCCACCAGAGTGGTACATTTATCAAAGTCAGTGAGCCTACATTGACACATCATTATCTCCTAAAGCTGTAGTTTACATTAGGGTTCTCAGTGGTGTGCCTGCACGGTATCTGACCGATGTATAATGACACATGTCCACCATTCTAGTATAATGCAGAATATTTTCAGTACACTAAAAATCCGTTGTGTTCTGCCTGTTTACACCCCCCCAACCACTTACCTTTTTACTTTGCCAGTAATTTTACCATATTCAGGTTTTGTAAAATTGGAATCATACAGTATGCAGCCTTTTCAGATTGACTTCATTCTTTTGCTATTTCCATCTAAGTTTCCTTCATGCCTCTCCATGTCTTCATATCTATTTTAGCTTGAAAAGTATTCCACCATCTAGATATACCACAGTTTATCCACTTAACCTACTGAAGGGCATCTTGGTTGAATCTGAATTTTGACTGTGAATAAAGCTGCTATAAAACACCATGTTTAGGTTCTTGTGTGGACAGAAGTTTTCGACTCCTTTAGGTAAATAGGGAGGAATAGGATTGCTGGTAAGAGTATGAATGGTTTCATAAGAACTTTTCTTTATGTACAACTACAGTAGCTATGCCATTTTTACATTTGTTCCCACTAGCAGTGAGTGAGAGTTTTTCCTGTTGTTCCACATCCCTGCCAGCATTTGGTGGTATCAGTATTTTGGATTTTAATCATCCTAATAACTGTGTAGCAGTATCTCATTGTTTTAAGTTCTAGTTCCCTAATGACGTTAGATGCTGAATAGCTTTTCATGTGCGTTTGCTGTCTATGTATATTATTTGGTGATGTGTCTGTTCAGGTCCTTTACCCATTTTTAAATCAGTTCATTTTCTGTGTTGTGTTTTAAGACTTCTTTGAATATTTTGAACAACAATTTTTTATCAGATGTACCTTCTGAAAATACTGTCTCCAAATCTGTGGCTCATCCTCTTGTTCTCTTGATACTGTCTTTCACAGAGCAAAAGTTTTTCATTTTAATAAAGTCCATCTTATCAATTATTTCTTTGGTGGATCATGCCTTTTGCATTATATTTTAAAAGTTATTGCCATACCCAGTAGTTTAGGTTTTCTTCTTTGTTATCTTTATTAAATGTCTAATTTTGAATTTTACATTCAGGTCTGTGTTCCATTTTAAGTTAATTTTTGTGAAGACATCAATGTCTATGTCTAGATTTTTGTTTTGCTTGTGGCTGTCCAGTTATTCCAACATTGTTTAAAAGACTACCTTTATTTCATCATACTGCCTTGTTCCTTTGTCAGAGGTCAGTTGACTATATTTATATGGGTTTATTTCTGAGCTCTCCATTCCATTGGTCTGTTTGTTCTTTTACCAGTACCACCCTGTCTTGATTATTGTAACTTAATAATTTTTAAAGATAGTGTCTGTCCTCCAACTCCTTCAGTAGTACTTGTTCTCCAGTATTTTTTCTCAAATTTTATCAACTTCTGAATTGTTTACATAGTTTTATATGTGTTTTATATGTGTATGTATATGTGTGTGTGTGTGTGTGTGTGTGTGTGTGTGTGTGAGTAGTTTTAGAAGTACAGCTTCATATTTCCACATGTGAGTTCCAGAGCCAATACTCTATCACCTTCCTCTCCCCATTCTCTTCTCCCTTCCTCCATCCCCTCTAGTAACTAGTACATTTTTCAGAATATGAGAATTATTTTTGTTGTGTTTTCCTAGTTTGTTTTCTTTGGTTACTTATATTCCATAAGTAAGTGAAACTGTCAGTAACTGTTTTCTGTTTCTGGCTTATTTCACTTAGCATAATCATCCAAAGATCCACCCATTTTGTCCCAAAGGGCACTGTTTCATCTTGTAGAGACACTAAATAGTGTTCCATTGAGTATATGATTCACAATTTCTTTATCACAATCATTGAGCACTTCGGTTGCTTCCTTGACTTGGCCATTGTGAGTAATGCTAGTATAAACATAGAAGTGCATAAATTCTTTCCTTTTTATTAATTCATTTGGTTCATTTGCCAATAGCTGTCATTTTTAGATCTTACTGACACACCATCAGTTAAATTTCTACTAAAAAATGTTAGGAAGTCATCTTCAAAATTGGGCTGGGGGAGGGGTAGGTAGGCACAGAGGCTGGGATGGTGATGGGATGGTGGGAACTGAGTCCCTTCAGAAGTAACTGCCTGGCCCTTGCAGGAGGTTGATGGTAACTGAGATATCATTCCCAGAAACCAACTTCTCATTGGAGAGGTGCCAACCACAGTTTCTGGGGAGACCCTGGGCCCTAAGAACCAGAGCTTGGGCCAGAACTGTGTACTTCCTGAGGTCATTGAACTCAGAGACCATCAGCAACCTGTCCATTGTGGCAGCTACCTCAGTCATTGGTGATATCCCATAGTCCATCCATTCTTATGACTAGCACTCATCCAGGCAGCACCCATACCACATCAGGTCATACACTTGCATCTCAAGGAAACAGAAGAGGAGGGACTTGTGAGCAAGGTAGAACTGCAGACCTTGAGTTTATGGTCTCCCAAGCTCCAGGTCACCCCAGTGGTGTCTATCATGCAGACATTTTTGCCCTTCGCACAGAGGAATACTGAGATCCTCTAGCTCTATCTTTTTGTAGGTTCTTGCTGCTGGCCAGTGACTGTGTTGCTATGGGAATGGATCCCAACTCTGAGAAAAGTGTTACCAGACATTCACGTTCTTATCCTGACACAGCATCCTCTGCCCCAGCTTCTTGGGCTAACTAAATGACTAAAGGGTCATGACTAATGTCTCCGGGTAAATTCCTGGGAGTCCACCAGGTGTGCCACAGTTTAGCATGCTGTCTCCCATAAATCTTTTTGTATTAGTTTTCATTTTCTTTGGGTAGCTACCTAGCAGTGATATTGCTGGATCATATGGTATTCACAATTTTTTTTTTTTGAGGAATCTCCATCTGTCTTCATAGAGGCTGCATCAAGTTATAGTCTCACCAACAGTGAATGAATATTCCCCTTTCTCCATATCCTCACCAACATTTGTTGTTTCCATTCTTCTTGATATAGGCTGTCCTCACAAGAGTGAATTGAAGTGATACCTTACTGTGGATTTGGTTTGCATTTCCCTTATAATAAGTGATGTTGAACATTTTTTCATGTGCCTGTATGTCATCTGTATATCTTCCTTGAAGAAATACCTGTGTTGGCCTTTTCCCTCTTTTTTTATTTGAGTTGTTTGTTTTTTTTATTGTTGAGTTGTGTGAGTTCTTTTTGAATTTTGGAAATCAACCTTTTGTCACATGTGCAACTATCTTCTCCCAGTCCATAGGTTACCTTTTTGTTTTCGTAGTGGATTCTTTTATGGTACAAAAGCTTTTTAGTTTGATGTAGTTCCATTTATTTATTTTTGCTTTTGTTTTACTTGCATTGCACTTGCATCCCCAAATACATCTCTGTGGTCGATATCTAGGAGTGTGTACCTATGTGTATATAGTTAAATAATGGTCTGGTTTCAGTACTTTGGATGTCACTGTCCTAGTTTCCCAATACCACTTGTTAAAAAGGCTTTTCTTTACCCAGTGTACAGTCATGGATCCTTTGTCAAAGAGTAACTGTCTATATTTATCTGGGTATATTTCTGGGTTCTATTCTATTCCATTGGTCTGGTTTTCTGGTTTTGTTTCTATGCCATACTGTTTTGATTACTCCTGCTGTTCAGTATAGTTTAAAGTCAGTGTGATACCACCATTTTTCTTCTTTTCTCTCAGAATTTTTTTTTTATTTGAAGTCTTTTGCAGTTCCATAACTGTTCTATTTCCTTGAAAAATGTCATTGAGATTTTAATAGCTACTGTGTTAAATCTGTAAAATGCTTTAGGAAATATGCCCATTTTAACATTTTTTTTCCCAATGCATGGAACACAGGATATCCTTTCATATCTTTGTGTTTTCTTTTATTTGACACTGTTGTACAGTTTTTAATGTATAGATCCTTCACCTCCTTTGTTAAATTTACCCCCAGGTATTTTATCCTTTCTTGTATTTTTTATTTTTTTTATGATTTTTCTTATATGTTGATGTGGGCCTATATTGCTAATGTACTTCCTTCTTAATACCACCTTTAGTGCATCCCATAAAATCTTATGCTTGTATCTTCATTTTCATTGGTCTCCAGATAATTTTTTTATTTCTCCTTTGATTTCATTATTGACCCAGGAGTTATTCAAAAGTATTTTGTTTAGTCTCCATGTTTGGGTTGCTTCCAGGTTTATTTTTGTGATTAGTTCTACCTTTATACTATTGTGATCAGAAAAGATGATTGATATTTCAATTTCCATGTATTTTGAGACATATTTGTGTCATAGAACATGATCAGTCTATCCTTGAGAATGTTCCGTATCCACTTGAAAAAAATACATTTCATAAATTCTGGAAGGTTCTGTAATGTCACTTAAGCACATCTGATCTGTTGCTTCATTTAAGGCTATTATTTCCTTGTTTACTTTCTCTTTGGATGATCTATCCATTGATGTAAGTGGGGTGATCAAATCCCCTACTGTTATATTGTTATATTGTGTTGCTGTTAGTGTGTTGTTTTAGGTCTGTTGATAATTGTTTTATATATTTGGGTGCTCCTGTGTTGGATCAATACAAATATCAATGATAGTTATATTTTTCATGATGAACTACTCCCTTGATCACTTTATGTCTTTGTCACTGAACTACTCCCTTGATTACTTTATGTCTTTGTCACTCATTGATAACTTTATGTCTTTGTCACTCATTACCTCTTTGTGCTGAATGTCTGATTTATCAGATATAAGACTATCAGGTTCTCTTTAAGTCAATGTTTATCTTAGGATGTGATATGAGACTCTAGTATGCTTTTTGATCTAACTGAATGTTCATTCAGCCTGCTGGACATTGATGTTTAATCCTTTCTTTAGGTTTGGGAAGTTCTCAGCAATTGTTTTTCTTGTTTTTGTTTTTGTTTTTAATAAAAAATCTCTCCGACGTCTGGAATACCCATTATCCTTGTTCCTCTTCTTATGAAATCTGATATTCCTTGTAGAATTTCTTCATTTTTCTTAAATCTTATCTCGATCCTTCTACTTGGGTCATTTGTACAATTGCAACTTCAGTTTACAAAATTCTCGATTCTGCCAGCTCAAATCTATGCTTTTCATTTTTGTTCTTATCCCATTCAGCATCTCTTTGTGTTTTTTTCAATATATTCACTCTCTGCTGAAAAACTTTGTCTTTGTTGTTTCAGGTAACTTTGGTTTACAGCATCATGTATGATTTGTAAGTATAGGATTCAGCTCTATGTTACCACATCACACCCAACACCAAGGCACCAAAAGTTCTCAACCATATTCTGTTATGCCCCCTCCCCTCCAACCTCTGCTAGCCTCAATTCTATAGTCAGATATCTAGGGTTTGTTACTGGTTTGATTTTATCTGATTCTTTATTTCGTTTGTCTATATTCTACACATAAGTGACATTGATATTTGTCTTTCTTATTCTGATTGTTTTGCTTAGCATAATCACCACTAGTTCCACCCATGTTGTCTCAAGGATAAGAACTTATTTTTAATGGCTGAGTAGTATTCCACTGTGTTATATTTACCTCATTTGTCTTAAGCATTTAGGTGTTCCCATAGCTTGGCTTTTGTAAATAGTACTGCAGTGAACATCAAAATGTATATATCCCTTTTAATGGGTATTTTTGCATTCTTCAGGTACATACCTAGGAGATGTGGGTCATATGGTATGTTCATTCTGAAAAACTTTTTTATTCCTGAATTTTTCCTAAGATCCTGAATTTGCCTTTGTGTTTCACCTCTTTGTCTGTTACACTGGTCAACAAATTTTTACAGAAGTCATATCAATGAAATAAAATTAGTCATTTCCTATCAATTTGTATGTGCTCAACACGCATATGACAGTCAAATTCTAATTTTGGCTCTAGTTTTTTGGTAACCTGCAATAAATTGATGTTTACATCACGAAATGCATGCTAATCACTGGTCAACACATTTTTGCAAAAGTCATGTTACTGAAATAAAATTAGTCATTTCCTATCAATTTGTATGTGCTCAACACAAATATGACAGTCAAATTCTAATTTTGGCTCTGGTTTTTTTGTAATCTGCAATAAATAGATGTTTACATCACAAAATGCATGCCAATAGTAATAGGCCTACGGTTAATACCTGTAAAAAATCAAGTCATAGACTACTTCTTAGATTTCTTTGCTTGTCTCTTGTACAGCTGTTCAAGAACATCTCTGGGGAGTGTGCAACAGTAGTCAGCCAGCATTGTAGTGGACCATTTTCCCTGGTATCTTGGTTCCATTGATGCGATATCGTGATGAAAATGTTTGCCATATTCATCACTAACCATACCACAGTTTTCAGAGAGGAAATCCAGATGGGAATGAAGGAAGTGGATCTTTAGAGACATATTGCAGCCAAGTTTCTGATACTGCATCAGCCTGTCTTCCTCTAGTTCCTTGTAGTTTTCTGCCCTAACATTCCCAAGAAAGTTTGCAGGCACTAGGCGAAAAGCCTTCCATGCTTGTTTCGCATCACCCTGCAGCAAGTTGTTGAATCGGTCATCTCAATGCAAACGGAATGTTTCGGTAGACTCTTCTCGACTTCTTTTGCTTTGTTATTCCACCGGAAAAAGGAGGAATCAAGCAGAAGTAACAGTCTTTTCTGTGGTTGCTTGGCCCTTTCCACACCATGGGGACTGCAAACAGCATGGATGGTCTTTTGCCATTTCACCACTGTGAAGCTGTGTTGTACATGTAGCACAGCATATATGTGGAGCCCAAGGCTTGTCTTGGTCACCAACCTTGCATCCCAAGTCAAGATGATAAGCCTCTTCACTTGAGAAGTGATACTTTTTTTCTGGTTGGCAAATGTCACTTCCCCACAAATAGAGCAGAAATTGTCCACGCTATTAAGCAGAAATTGTCCACGCTATTAATGCACTTTTGAGGCATGACTGTTCTGTATTTTGCCTAAATGGGTAAAATAATAACAGTTCTATGGAACAGTAGCTTAAACTGTCTCGAACAAAGTTTGAAATATTTTCAGTGCTCAACCTTTCCGACAGGGCTTTCTATAGTGCACTGCTGATGTCAGCTTACTTCAGCAGCCACCTGGCAGTAGTATTGCATTGCATCAGAAAATGATTTAGTCAACTCTGGATGATGTGTGCATGATGGTATTATGCAATGCGATGCAATATTACATCATTGTATGCTGATTGGGGATGTTGTTGCAGTCCTACTGGATAAATTTACATGGTGAAACATGTAAAATGAATTATATGAAATATCTTCAAAATGAGAGCTAATAAATTTTCAGTGTTTTTATATTCATGTTCAGCACACCAAGATCCTACAGATTAGGGCCTTTTTAAGTCAGTTATGATCTCACTGTTGACCAGTGTTATGGTTTCAAATTATGTGTCCTTTATATAGGTCTGTGGAATTCTGTTCTTGTTCAGCTGTTCCATCTTGTGTCCTCATGCTTCTTTTTTCCAAGCATGTGTATTTCATTTGTGTTTTCCATCTGGGGCACTGTGGCTTTAATTTTTTTATCTTTTTTGCTTAATGTGGTAACTTGTGAGGGAGGGATGCTTAAGTTCAAAGGCTCTGTCTCAGTCTCCAGGGAGGAGATGCTTATTCCAGATAGAGAGATTTACACCATCACTTCTTTCCTTGCTTTCCAGAGCAAACTGTTCACTGCTTCACAAAGTCCAAATTCTAGAGCCCTGCCTCATTGCTGTTCCTTTCCTTGACACAACAGGTCTATCTCATCACCTAGCACTGGGGCGTGTTGGGGGGGAAGGCAAGGTGAATGGGATGGGACTCTGCCACCCATGCTCCCAGCAACTAGATTCTCCATGACTAAACCAACTGTCCCAGTGCCAGGATACATGTAGGTCTACATTCCCCCCATAAATGAAAAGATTTCCTACATAAGTTCCTTGTGTCCATCATCTGTGCTCAGTCCCAAGCTTGTTTGGCTAACTGTTATGGTCCTAACTAAGACTCCTTTTCCCTCCCCCTGTCCCAACCCCACAGCAAACCACCAACCTCAGAGCAAAATATCTGTGGGTTGGTCCCCCATCACCAGCAATGACCTGGTGAATATTCCTGTAACCAAAATTTAGTTTTCCCTACTTGTACTTAAGGGACACTTTTATCACAGTCCTTATTTTGCCATGTCATGGATGACTTTTCCTTTACTATTGAATTGGCTATTCTGTGTCTTTTGCCACTCCATATAAACTTTGAAATCAGTTTATTGGTAGCCACAAAACAATTTACTTTGATTTATGTAGAGTCTGAGTTGAATCTGTAGATCAAGTTGGGAATGACATAATGACAATATTGAGCATCCCTATCCATCAATATGAAATATCTCTCCATTTATTTAGTTCTTTTTTAGATATCTTCAGAGTTTTGTGGTGTTCATCATGCAGGTTTTGTAAATATTTTGTTAGATTTATGCCTGACTATTTGTATTTGGGGAGTGTTATTCAGTAACATAAATGGTAATGGATTTTTAATATCAAATTCCATTTGTTCATTGCTGGTATCTAGGAAAGCATTGACTTTTGCATATTAGCCTTCTATCCTGCAACATTGCTATACTCACTAGTTCAGGAGTTGTTTTGTTTTGTCAGTTCTTTCAGATTTTCTACATAAACAATCTTCGCATCTGTAAACATTCTTTTTATTTATTCTTTTCCAATCTGTATACTGTTTATTCCCTAGTCTTGTAATGAATTAGCTGGGACTTCCACTATGATGTTGAAAAGCGAGGGATTATACTTGCCTACCATGTTCCTAATCCTGGAGGGAATGCCTTGATTTTCTCACCATGAAGTGTGATGTTAACTTTAGGGGGTTTTGGCATATTCTTTATTAAGTTGAAGTTGTCCCACTCTATTGTTAGTTTGCTGAGAGTTTTTATCATGAATGAGTGTTGAATTTTGTCAAATGCTTTCTGCATCTGTAATGATCATGTGATTTTTCTTCGTCCTGTTGACTTCATGGATTACATTTAATTTTGGAATGTTAAATCAGCAGTGCATGCCAGGATAGTGGTGTTAAATTTGGTAGTGGTGTTTAATTTTCTCTAAGTATTTTTTATTCAATTTGATAATATTTCATTGAGGATTTTGCTATATATATTCATGAGCGGTATTTATCTATGGCATTCTGTTACATGATCTTTGTCTGGCTTTGGTTTTAGGGTAATACTGGCCTCATAAAATGAATTAAGAACCATTCTCTGTGTTTCTAGCCTCTGAAACGGATTTAGAGAAATGGTATAATTTAAATGTTTGGTAGAATTTACCAGTGAATTTATCTGGGTCTGGTGCTTTCTATTTTAGAATGTTAGTAATTACGGATTCAATTTTTTTTAATAGACATAGGTCCATTCAGATTGCCAGTTCTTTCTGTGAGTTTTGACAGATTGTGTCTTTCAAAGAATTTGTCTATTTCCTCCTAGTGGACATGGAGTTTTTAATAATATTCTTTCATTATTCTTTTAAAGTCCATGAGATCTATAATCACATCCCCAATTTTATTTCTGATATTAGTAGTTGTATCTTTTCTCTGAACAAAGGCCTATCAATTTTATTGATCTTTTTAAAGAACCAACTTTTAATTTTGTTGATTTTCAATTTCAGTTTCCTGTTTACAATTTTATTTCTGCTCTAATTTTTAATTTTTATTATCTTCTGTTTATATGTAATTTATTCTTTTTCAAATTTCCTAATGTGAATACTTAGATTATTGATTTTAGATTTTTCTTCTTTTCTAATATAAGTATTCAGCACTGTAATTTTTTTAAGATTTATTTTTTATTTATTTATGCATACAAGAACTGAGGTGTAGGCCAAAGTTGCGGGGGGTGGGAGGATTCACCCGAGAGGGGAGCAGAACAGGCAGATCTTCTGAAATACACTGCTGAGGGAAGCAGCAGGCAAGAAGGGAGAGGTCTGCTGCATCATATGTGAGTAAGGACCCTGGCTGGTGATCGAATTCATGCCACAGTGACTAGCGATACTGAGATTTTTAAACTCTGAGCCACCAGGGAGGCCCTCAGGGCTATAAATCTATCTCTAAGTACTGCTTTTGCAGTATCCAACAAATTTCCGTAAGTTGTATTTCATTTTCTTTTAGTTCGAAGTGTTTTCTAAAGATTTATTTATGCATGCAAGCTGGGGTGTAGGCCAGAGGTGTGGGATGGCAAAAGTATTCACCAGAGACGGAGTGGGAAGCAGAACAGGCAGATCTATTGAAATACACTGCTGAGGGGTGCAGCGGATGAGACAGGAGAGGTCTGCTGCGCCATTGGGAAGCTCCCTGGCCAGATATCGAACTCCTGCTGCAGTGGCTCTGGATAGCTTCGTAGTGATGCGCTTAACCCATTGCACCACCAGGGAGGCCCTAGTTCAAAATATCTTTAAATATCTCTTGATTTCTTCTTTAACTTGTGTTATAAAGAAGTGTGTGTTTAATCTCTAAGTATTTGGGAAATTTCCAAATTTTCTGTTATTGACTTCTTGTTTCTTATAGCCCAGAATTTGATCTGTGTTGGTAAATGTTCTATGTGAACTTAAGAGTGCTTGATCTGCTGTTGAATGAAGTTTATTTCTATAGGTGTCAATTATATCCAGTTTATTGACTGTACTGTTGAGTTCAGCTGTGTCCTTCCTGATTTTCTGCTTTCTGCATCTTTTCATTTCTGACGGAGTGAAAAAGTCTCCAACTGTGATAATAGAGTCATCTGTTTGTTACATCTTCTTGAGTTTTTACTTCTGTTGTTACGTAATAATCCATAATTTTAAGTATATCCCTTTTTATCCCTGATAACTTTCTTTGCTCTGACATCTGCTGTGTCTGAAACTAGTATAACTACTCTTGCTTTCTTTCTATTGATGTTAGTGTGGTTAGAGTCAAATCATTCTCCATTACTTCATTTTAAATCTTTGTGTTTTATAGTTAAAGTGGGTTCTTATTGACAGCATTAGGTGAAACTTTTTTGAACCACTCTGACCAGCTCTATGTAATTCTTTTTTTTTTTTCTTTTTAAGATTTATTTATTTATTCACACAAGAGCTGGGATGTAGGCCAGAGGTGTGGGAGGGTGAGAGGATTCACTGGCCACAGAGTGAGGAGCATAACAAGCAGAATTGATGCTGAGGGGAGCAATGGGCAAGAAAGGAGAGATCTGCTACGCCATGTGGATTAGCTCTCTAGCCCGGGATGGAGCTGTCCTGTGGCTGAGGATAACTTCATAGTGCTAAGACTTAACCCCTTGCACCACCAGGTAGGCCCTTTGTGTAATTCTTGTATTTAGACACTTGACATTTAAGGTGATAACTGATATAGTTGGATTAATATCTACCACATTTGTTACTGTTTTGTATTGCCATTGTTTTTGTTCCTATTTTTTGTCTTCCACAGTTTTTCTATTTTTAATGGTTTTAATTGAAAGTTTTATGTAATTCCATTTTCTCTCCTGTCTTACCATGACATTTGTTTTTTTCTTTAATGGTTGCTTTCCAGTTTACAGTACAGATTTACAGCTAATGAATTCCACTTTCAAATAACACTCTACCACTGCATACATGGTTTAAGTACCTTATAATAGCAAAATATTCATAATTTCTCCCTCTCATTCCTCATGTCATTGCTGTCATTCATTTCCATATACATATAAGCATGTGTGTATGTGTATAAGCATACATAATCAAGTACACTGTTGCTGTAATTACTTTGAATAAGAAAAACAAAAGTGTTTATTTTTGCCTTTACTTTTTCATTCTCCACTGATCTTCCTTTATGTATATCTGAGTTTCTGACCTCTATCATTGTCCTTCTCTGTGAAGAAATTATTTTAAACACTAATTGTGCAAAGCAGGTCTACTAGAAACAAATTCCTCACTTTTTGGTTGTCTGAGCAAGTATTTCTCCCTCACTTTTCTAAGATATTGTCACAGAATGCATAAATCTAGGTTGTTAAGTCTTTTCTCTCAACTATTTGATATCTAACTCCACTCTCTTCTTGTATACATGATTTTTGAAGAGAGGTCAGAAGTAATTCTTATCTTTGCTCCTCTTATAATGTATTTTTTTGGTCTGGCTCTTTTAAAAAAAAATTTCTCTATTTTTTATTTCCCTTAAATTTGAATATGATATTCTTAGATGTACCCAGGTGAGGGGGAGCAGTTGTGCTTTATTCAGCTTTGTTGAGGTATAATTGACAAAAAAATATTGCAAAATATTTTCGGTATATAACGTCATGATTTGATGTCTTGACTGAAATAAAGGTCTCAATGATCATTCAAGTTTATTAGATCATCAAAGTGAGGATTGGAACCCAGGAAACAGCCCAACAATTTTTTTTTTAATTTTAAATGTTTTTAATATTTTAGTTGTTTAAAACTGCAAATCAATTTTCCAGAAAGTATTTTGTTGAGATTTGCTATATAGATAGTAGTGATTCTTTTTTTAGATGAAGTACCATTGTTTTACATCTTGTTAATTTTTGTAACAGTCTAGGATTTCTCCCCTCAGAAATGGTCACCATAGCTTTCCTACCACCAAAGTACCCATAGTCCTCCACCACAGAGATGTGATTTTCCTGACATTTATCCTGTTTGGTGTTCTCTGAATTTCTTAGATCTATGGTTTGATGTCTGACAATATGGAGAAATTTTCTCAGTAATTCATATTTCAAATACTTCTTTTCTACTTTCCTCTCTCCTATTATTCCCATTACACAAATATTACAACTTTTATAAAGTGTATCACAGTTTCTGTGTATTCTATTTTTTCCTTCTCTGTGTTTGTGTTTAGGAAATTCTGTATCATCTCATTAAGCTCAGAGAATCTTTTCTCAGCCGCATGTAATTTACTAATGAGCTCTTCAAAATTACTCATTTCTGTTACACTCATTCTAGGCTCCAGAATTTCTTTTTGATTTATTCTTAGAATTTCTATCTTTCCAAGTATAGCAAATACATATTTCTGCATTGTGTGTGGTTACAAGTTCTATCTGTTCCTGCATGTTGTCTACTTTTTACATAAAAGCCCTTAACATACTAATCATAATTTCAAAAGTTCCTGGTCTGATAATTCCAACATACCTCCCATATCTGACTCTGATTTCTGATACTTGTTCAATCTCTTCAAACCATATTTTTTTGCCTTTGAATATCCCTTGTGATTTTTTTTTGTTGAAAGATAGACATAATGTCCTGGGTATGAGGAATTGTGCTACATGGCCTTCAGATAAGGTGTGGGCACAGGAGGACATGCTATGGTCCTGTGATTAGTCTCCATCTTTTGGTGAACCTGTTTTCTGACCTGTGAACTTTACCCGTGCTTCTCAGGGTTTTTTTCCCCCTTCTAAGTAGGACAGGATGGCTAGAAGGTGCATATTTCCCTTACCCTGCGTGGAAAGCTAAGTAGAGCTTGAGTTGATATTTACCTAGCACTCCTAAAAAGTGTGGTAAGGATTTGGAGGATAGAAGCCTCATGCATTGCTGGTGGGATCACAAAATAGTATAGGTGCTTTGGAAAATAGTTTGGCATTTCCTCAAAATGATAAACATGGAGCTACCGTATAACCCAGCAATGAAATGGGTAAATACCCAAGAGAACTGATAGCATGCTCACTGAAAAATTTGTACACAGGTATTAATAAGCCCCATTATTCACAATAACCAGAAAGTGGAAACAATCCTAGTCTGTCACTTGATGAGTGGATAATTAAATGTGGAGCCATATAATGAAATATTATTCATCCATAAAAAATGAAATGAAAGAGGCCTCCCTGGTGGTGCTAGGGGTTGAGTCTCAGCACTGTGAAGCTATTGGTGGCCACTGCAGCACAAATTCAATCCCTGGCCAGGGATGTAACCCACATGGCGCAGCAGACCTCTCCTGCCTTGCCTGCTGCTCCCCTCAGCAGTGTGTTTCGTCATTCCGCCTGTTCTGCTCCCCACTCTGTCTCTGGTGAATCCTCTCACACACACCCTCCCTGAACCTCTGGCCTACACCCCAGCTTGTATGCATAAATAAATAAATCTTTTAAAACCATAAAGCAGAAAACAGATTAAAGGTTACTGAGAGACTAGTGAAAGGGGAGAATGGGCAGTGAATACCAAGTTTCTTAGAGGGGAGGGGTTGGGAAGGTGATGAAAATGTTCTAAAATCAGTTGTGGTGTTAGTTGCACAATGTTGTAAATACATGAAATTTACTGAATTATATACTTTTAAGGGGCAAACTGTATGGTATGTGAAGCATTTGTTTTAAGAAAATAAAGCAAAATAGGATGACTTTTGATATATATCAGGAATGGGATGTGTGAATAGGTGGGGCTGGTGAGTTAGGTTGAGTGGGTTAGAAATGTTTCACAGAACTGATGTGGGAATTGGGAAATAGCTTAAGAACATGTAGAGTGATTGCTGAGAACACTGAGGGCCCAGCTGTGGTTGAATAAATTTACATAGCACCCTTTGTTTTGTGATTTTTTTTTTTTTCTCTGACACCATCTTGAGCTAACAGAATTTATCTACATATGGGATATGGGGGAATAGCAAGGGAAAGGAATTGCAATGTTGGCAATGGAATATTTGAAATGTAATCTTGGAATCTAAGATAAAAAAAGGAAAAGTAAAGGTCAAAGAATAGAGGTTTCATTAAAGATCAAAGTGTAATTGAAGTAACTGAGAGAACTGAAATGGTAGGAGATAGTGGTCAGAGATTTTTGAAGTGGAGGTTGGTACAGCCAAGTAACGTGATTTTTAAAAAAACTGGGAGTTGTGCATAAGGCTACTAGTGTGAAAAATGAGAGCAGAACCCTACCTCTCAGCTCTGATATGTGTGGCTGGAGAGGGAATTTGCTGTATCTCAGGATTTGAGGGAGTAGGATAACATATGTAAAGTAAGGTAAGAGCCAACCGCAGAGAACAGAAGTCCAAATAATGCTTTCAACACTATCCAACACATTTGAAATAATACAGTCGTTTTAAAAAAGGTTTATTTTTATTTATGCATATAGGACCTGGGGCGTAGGCCAGAAGTGCGAGGTGGTGAGAGGATTCACCAGAGACAGAGTGGGGAGCAGAACAGGCGGATTAACTGAAGTACACTGCTGAGGGGAGCAGTGGGTGAGACAGGAGAGGTCTGCTGTGCCATGTGGGTCAGCTCCCTGGTGGGGGATTGAACTCATTCTGTAGTGGCTGGTAGTAGTTTAAGATTTTTAACCCCTGCACCATCAAGGAGGCTCTAACATAGTCTTAACTGTTGAGATTATCCCTTTGAAAAGGTTTCTAGAACAATCTTGGTTGAGGAACATTTCATTAACTCAACCTAATTTATTATTTTTTTTTTTGGCCCTGTATTAACTAAAGCAATGTTCTGGTTGCGATTAGGCTCCCGTATTACAACAGGGAGAAAATGTGTTGATTGGCCAATAATTATTTAGTGTGCTTATTGTAATTCTCACTACAACTTTTATAATCATCATTAAAATATCTTACACAGGCACTTTGTTTTATATATCAATTTTATTTTCGTGTGTGATCAGAAGAAATTTTTAGGTTTCCAAAGCTACAGTCCAGACCCTGTTTCAAAGTATAAGAGCAAATACTATTTCTGAGACCTTTGGGTAGAAGCTGTCACTGGGTGAGTCCCATCTTCGAGGAGATATCTGCATGATAAACATATGTATAGTAGTGGAGAACCAAACTTGTATATTGCTTTGCCTTTTTACATATTTCACTTTTTTCTGTTTCCAGAGCAGCATTCATTACATTTCTTAAGTGCTTTGTATGGAATTTCAGAGTTCAGCATGACCTCTGTACTGGAACGTTATCAGGCACACATGCTATGCTGAAGGGCTTTTGGCAATCGATGGCTTGGTAGCTGTGATTCAGTTTGCATCTCCCCTACACCCCACATTTCTATGAGCGCAGATCCCTCAGGATCCCACCCGTATCTTGGGAATCATTTTATTTTCCAACTAATTGGACTGGTTTTAGAGGCCTTGGGTTTCACTGAACTTTTTCCTCATTTCCTTCTTTTGTTGATCTTGGCCCCTTAGCCTTCCACCCACTTATTACTCATTTCTTAGGGACCTGACTACTCAGTCACACTAGAGAAAATATATCTCAAATCATATGGGTTAAGTAAAACAAACTTAAGGCGGGGGGCGGGGGGGAAAGCAAGAAGTATGTGTTCTCTGAACTTCCTTTGTTTACGTGATGTTTATGTGTTGTTAAGGTGGTGGTGTCCAGCTGCCTCCCATATTTCACAATGACTAAAGATATCTGGAAACACTCTAAGAGGATCATGCTGGCATAGTGAGGAAAAAGACACTTCATTTGTCCCCCAACAAGATACTGTCATTTTGTCAGCTGTGGGAGCGATGCCAAAAGCTTCAGACTCTGATTCCTGATGTTCCTGAAAGGCCGCTTACTTCTAGGGAGACTTTTAGTTAAAACACCAGTTCACGGGTCTTTTTAAGGTTTGAGGGTACATGCCTGGCTGTTTAAATGTTTGCTCGTTGTATCTAGTTAGGCTATGTGGAATCTAATTGTTCATTTTCTTTTGGTGTAAAGTAGTGTCAGCAGCCTTTAAAAGCCCAGATTCTAATCTGGTTTGTGTGTCATGTGACCCAATATGTAAGTACCCTTGTGCAGGATTAGTCTAAAAAACTTCTAGAATGGAGTTTTGCGATATTTGTTAGAGCCCCTTGTAAACCCTCCGATCTTGAAGAGATTGAAAAGAGTTGCAAGCACCCCTGCATGTAGAATAAACTGCCTGTGGTAACGTAGGAGGCTCTTTTCTGCCCTCCATGCTCTACCTGCTTGATGGCCACCTGGTACGCAGAGCTGCATTTTTTTCACATGAAGCTATTTATGGAACTTGGCCTGTAAACAACAGATTTAGAAATGAAAACAAGAAAATAAGTAAAGCATCAGTCTTATCATTTGGGAAGTAAATTACTGTCTAAATTACTGTCTTGAACATTTAGAATATGGCCCGTGTCGTCTGCATTTTCTGCATATTTCCGCCTCAGTGGGGTGGCTCCTCTCTCTGCTTGGGTTGCTGTGCTTTCCTCCTAATTGCTTTTTCACTAGGTCTCCTTAGCAGCAGCACCTGAAATAACTGCTGAGGGAGCTCCTAACTGAACTCTCATAATTTGCTTTTCAGTTCTCCCAGTTGATTGAGGCACTCTTTTTTTCTTGAGTGGTTTGCAGTTCCACTTAAGTGGCTGATGTTTGGGGTCACTAGTGAGTGTTGTGTTTGAATATCACTTTCATGATGAATGGAAGGCTGCTGCTTTTAGCTATTTATGGGGCGCAGTGAAACCCGTAGTGGGAAACCTTGCCTGCGAAAAAGATTTCTTTGCAATGGTATGCTAAATGAAATTGCTCTCATTGTCACATTTTCCTTTGTCCTTTCAGTCTGAGTGCCTAGAGTTCTTGTGATTTATTTGTTTCTTCAATTAAGCTTAGTTGTTTTCCTGTCCCAGGTGCATTCTATTTCCGCAGCTGGTCATCCCAGTGATGTGGAGCATTTCTGACCTGGAAGTGGTTTCTTTATCTCTGAACCACATCAGTCTGCCCTCGGTCCTCTGCTTCCTTTGCATTATTCCTTTTTGTAGGGCTCAGTTTGTTACATTTAATCTAAGGATGATTCACCTGGGACTCAGAATTGGTAATGCTGCAATAACAGTGCCTTTCTTTATATAATAATACCCAAAGCACTTACCACCTAAGCCTTTCCCCGTTTATGAAGCACTTTCATTGTAATCCTTCACAGTAACCCTTTGGGTTAAGTCAGCAGTTTTGTCTGTGTCCAGGATGGTAAAATTGTATGGCAAAGAGGTTAAATTAACTTGCTCAGGTTTGCAATGCATCAAATTACTCTGCTTAACAATTTTTATAGAAAATGAAGGCTACCATTAAAGATACTGAGTGAACAGAAAGGAATTTTCCAAATATGTCCCGGTTGTTAAAATTTATTTTTAGTCTGCTTAGTTGAGAAGACGGGGGAGTAAAAGGCCCATTAGCCATAGAGTTTAAATTGATGTATCAAGTCAAGAAAATAAATATTTTGGTCAGTTTGTGTTCTGCTGCTAATGTGATAAAGTGAAGGAAGGCTGTCTTTTAAATTAGTGGAACTTCAGCTGGCAGTAATTAAGTCATTATTTTTTATCCTCTCTTCCTTTCAGAGAGATGGAAACCTTGATGACTACTTCAGCCCTGCCTCCTCTTTTTGCAGATGAGGATGGCTCCAAGGAGAGTAATGATCTGGCTACAACTGGGTAAGCAGCTGCTTTGGGACCCTGGGCCTCTGCCTGGGCTTCAGAACAAAGCTTTTGGCATTGTATGAGATGCCAGAGAGGCAATTTTAGATCATAAGAATAGAAGGTACGGTTATGTTGGGCAAAGAAAGTGTAACCATTGATTGTGAGCTGCTCTGTAATCTTCATTTAGCTGTCATTCGCTCTGGTTCCTGTGAGTTGGAACAGCAAACATGGTTGACTCCTAGTTAAGAGAACCAGTAAATATCTGCCAGTGAGTGAGCTCTGAAAAGCAACTGCATATTCTGTTTGAATTGCCACGGATACTAAAATAATTTTTCCTCACAGGTTTTTTTCTTAAGGTCATATTTTTTTAGTAATATGGTTCTTAATTCAAGATGCCTTGGCGCTCTAGCAGATTTGTGTTTCCTTTTTCTGCCCCTGTCTCCTTTCTTTGGTACTTTTGGACAGATATGTAAAGAATATAGGAAAGGGCTAATAGTGATAGCCCCTTTCCTTGAAAATCTGTTTCATTTGAATTTTTATCTTTTCTAAATTTAGAAGTTATTTGCCAAGGAAGAAATGTATTCACTAATAGAATGAAGTGCTAGCTAATCCCTAAGATGAATTATTTTAATATTCTTTAGAGCTCTTTAATATTAGACTACACTTTGTAATTGTTTCCTTCCCTCACATTCATTTCTTGCCTCATTAGTATTTGCCTTCTGACCTTACTTATTCAGATGACTTAGTCTCCAAGACTTTTTAAAAAAGGCTGCCTACTTGCTAAATCCAATTCATTCACTATAAATTTTCCAACTGTCTGTTATGTGCCAAGCACTCTTTTAGGCACTAGATTTTTAAGGAGTGACTAAAACAGACAAAACTTCTAGCCCCTACAGAGTTCAGATTCTGTCAGGGAAGTCAGACGGTAAAAAAGATAGATAAGTAACACTCAATTGATAGGAACTGTCAATCAAAAAATTAAGTAGAGAAAATAGATAGGGAGGGTTTGAGGTGCAATTTTAGAAAAGATGACCCAAAAAGACTTAATGGAGAACGTGGCTTAAGATCTGAAAGAAATAAGTAGCCAGCATACAGTTATCCTAGGATGATTATTCTAGGCAAAGGGAGAAGTAATGCAGAAGCCCTGAGGCAGAGATATCTCTACCATCCAGAAATAGCCAGGGGCCAGTGTGACTGGAGCAGAGTATTCCAGGGAGAGAGGTCCTATCGATGCTTTTCAGACTATAATCTACATAGAAATTGCCCGGAGAATTTACTAAAATGCAAATTCTGAGTCAGAAAGTCTGAATTAGGAGCAGAGACTCTACATGTAATAAACTTCCAGGTGATGGCAGTACTACTGGTATGAGACCCATATTTTAGCAAGCACTAGATCATGTAGGATATCAAGAGTCAGATAAGCATGTTAACTATTGGAAAGCACTGGAGGCTTTGGAGCAGAATATGATCTGACTTACATTTTAATAGGTTCCCTATGACTGTTACATTGAGACTAGAGTGAAGGGAGCAGAGGCTAAAGCAAGGAGACCAGTTAGAATCCTGAAATAATTCAGGTGAGATGACCTGGAGAACATGACTTTGACAAGAGAATGTTGATAGAATAGTGGGAGCAAAAACCTAATTGGAGTGGGTTTCAAAGATGGTGGGAATGAGGGTGTGGTACAAAATACAGAATTCTAGTTTTATTTTAAAGGCAAACCAAACAGGATTTGCCTAAAGACCAGATAAGATGTGAGAAGGGAGGGAGAAGGGCTAGGAAACCTAAGGGATGAATTGCCATTACTTAGATTGGAAAAATGAGCAGGTAGGGAAGAATTTTAGGAATTCAGCTTTGGAGATTTTTAATTTGAAGTGATTATTAGCTATCCAAGCATAGGTGTCAAATAGGGAGCTTGGTACCAGGTTCTGAGGTAAGGGAGGTCCAGACTAGAAAGGGAAACTTGAGAGTCACTAGTATATAGCTTGCATTTAAAGCCAGGCAACAAAATGAGATCACTGAAGAAATAAGCACTGTTTAAATATAAAGGGGAAGAAATCTACTGCCTGAGCTCCGGGATAGTCCAGCATTTCAAAGTCAGATAGAAGAGGAAGAGTCAGCAAAGACAGCTAAAGGATAGCAGGAAAAGTAGAGAAGTGCCGAGTCCTGGAAACCAGGTAAAAAGGGATTCCAAAGGAGTGGAAGAGACCAGTTATCTCAGATACTTCTGGAAGTTCAGGTAACATGAGTTCTAGGAAATGATACTGCATTTAGCATGGAAGTCAGTGGTAACTTTGACAAGCTTTGTCAGCACGTATTTAGAAAGAAGTGGAAACAACCCAAATGCCCAAAAATGGATGACTGGATCAAGAAGATGTGGTACCTATACACAATGGAATACTATTCAGCAATCAAAAAAGATAAACTCATGCCATTCACAGCAACATGGGTGGAGCTAGAAGGGATCATGCTCAGCGAAAGAAGCCTGAAGGGAAAGAAAAATATCAAATGGTTTAACTTATAGGAGGAATTATAGGGAAAGCAAATAAGGGATCAGGAGAAAAAAATAACTAAGAGACATTCTCTGAGGGAAGGGGAGGAAAAGGGATCAAACGGGGGAGAAAAGAGCACAAGGAATTATGGTGATGGTTCACGGGTAGATTGGTGGTGGGAATTTTATGGAGAATACACAATAATGTAAAAGATATAAATAAAAAATATTTTTAAAAAAGAAGTTGTGGAAAAATTGAAGTTAAAATCAGTCAGTATAAGCAATTCTGTAAAGGAAAATAGAAAAATGAAGTGGGACCAAGAGAGTGGTTTTTTTTTTCCCAATTGTCTTCTTTTTAAATTAATAATTCCACATCTGTGAGCTGATTAAACTAATACAGTAGAGAAGAAGAATTGATGATGTGGAGAGGGCAGAATTGTGGAAGACCTGTCTGTTTTGAGTAAGCTAGAGGATGTGGGACCCAGAGCACAAATGGAAGAGTTGTTGGACAATTCATTCATAGGAACAAAAAATCTTTTTATTTTTCAGTCTTTATCCAACTTGTCATTTCCAAGGCATTTGACTCCTTCCACCACTCCCTGCTGCTTCCTGTCCATTTTACTCACAGTGTCATAAGACTGGTACTTTTTCCCAGATTTAGTTCTTATAATTTATTGAAATAAAAACAGTAAGAGTTAGTAACTTGAAACTGATGGCACAATTGAAATGATAATTGTGCCAGAGAAAAGACAGATGTCTAAGAGACCCAAAATGATTGAAATATTTAGAAAAACAAAGCTGCTGAGGGTCAACCTGGCTCAGAGAACATGATTGGCATCGAATTTATACATTCTCTTAGTTATCCTTTTTCAAAGGATCTCAAAAATATAGGAACCTTTTCTTAAAATTATCCATTATGTTGTCTAGAAAGTGTCAGAGTAGTATAAACTCTTTCATTTCCAGCACATTCTACATCTGCTTTAATTCATTTCCCAGTTCACTGTAATCTGGTTATTATGCCCATAATTCCACTAAAACTGTGTACTCTTAAAATTGCCAGCATCCTTCTGTTTTATTAGACATCTGCAACTTTTTACTTGATTAATACCCCCTTCTTCAGAGTCTTTCCACCTTGACCTCTAAGTGAATGCCCTCATAACTCTTGATCCTAAAATGTTACTGCTTCAACAGTATTCTATCCTGACTTTTCTTTTCACTGTCTTCCTGGAGACTATTTAGCACTTCTCATTATTCCTGTGTCCTAGTGCCTCTCAAGTCTGTCTCTTGTCTTTTCTTCACATCTGTTCTGTCAGCACATGTTTGCAGTTGACTATGGGACAGCTATACTTGGTTATGCCTTGACTGTTTCAAACTTTCTTATACACACACACAGTCACAGTTGCAGTCACATTCCAGTTGTTACTTTGGTTCAGGGTACATAGTCCCAAAATCTGGAACCTCAGGACTACCTTTGACTCATCTTTCTCCTTCACTGTTTAATTCGAATCTGTCATTGGGTTTTCTGCATTTTACCTCTTCAGTATCTCTTAGCTTGTTCTCCCCTGTCTTCCATCCTGCCCGCCCTTCTCTCTCACCTAGTTTATTTCAGTAGCCTCCTTGTAGGTTTCCCTATTATGCCTTGTTCTTTCTGCCTGTAATAATGTTGTCTATGTGATGCATTCCTATTTATCTTTTAGGACCTTTTCTGTAAAATCTGTCTTAACAGCCTCATACATACAAAATTCATCATACCCTTTACCATGCCCTTATGGCACATTTTACAAATCTGTTTTAGTACTCTGTTCTGTAAATCTCTGTTTTAGTACTGATATTCATTGTAATTGTTTGCCTGCAACACCATGAAGTATACATTTTTCCAGAATAACCACTGATGGTTACTCTCTTATACAGTTTCCTCCCTTCAAACTGCCTAGCACATGGTGTTGCCTTTTCTTCCATTCCTTTATCCACGTGTGATAGGAGTCAGTCTAAGACCCAGCCACCATCCATACATTCTTGTGTTCACTTTTCAGAAGAATAAGAACTGGTTTGTCGGCTCATCCACAACAGAATGATGGGAACAAAAAAGAAATATATCTGTCTGATTTATGAACAGTTATACCTGAACTTGATAATATTGACAGTAAAATGGCCTGGTTGTCAATAAACACTATAATCCAAAAAAAGAATAGCATTCAAGAACTCTCTTTTTTGGGACTCCCTGGTGGTGCAGCGGTGAAGTGCTGCTCTGTTGCGCTGTCGGCAGCGACAAAGCGAGTTCTATGCCCAGCCACGGAGAGTCCCACTTGGTGCAGCAGACCTCTCCTGCCTCGCCTGCTGCTCCCTTCAGCAGTGTATTTCCATCCATCTGCCTGTTTGGCTCCCCACTCTGTCTCTGGTGAACCCTCACGCCACCCCACACCTCTAGCCTATACCCCAGCTTGTATGCATAAATAAATAAATCTTTAAAAAAAAAAGAACTCTTTTTTGATGGGGCAGCCTAACTCTACAACTTCAATTCCTATCCTCCTTTTCCGTTGATAGTATTTTCCCTTTACATGGAGGAAAGGAAGCATATGAAAGTCTGTTGCATACTCAGAACTAAGATGTGAGGGATGAAGTAATTTGGGGAGAAAAGATTATAGTTTTTGGTAGGAGACTTCTTCATGGTACTGACCTGGTTCAATCAAGTACTGAAACCATTGTTTAAAATACTCTGTAACTGCTATGGAGACATTGTGTACATTTACACAGAATGAGGCAGGGGAATTAATTCAAGGACTGGTGTGTGTTTTTGCTGGCAGTGATATTTGTCTTGAACCTAGGCTGAATAGAAGTTTTTAATGCTGTTGATACTGAACTTTTGCCCTTGTGCCTATTGTTCTTCAGGTTGGCGCACCCAGAGGTCCCATATAGTGGTGGAGTCACATCATCCACCAACAATTCAGAATTTGTGGAGGATCTCTCTCAAGGGCAGTTGCTTCAGAATGAGCCTTCTAATACAGCAGAAGGCAATGAGCAAAGGCATGAAGATGAGGTAAGCCCCCAAGCATCTCCCCTTTACTGGTCTGTGAAGCTTCTGAAAAAGTAATTAACAAGGGATTTTATCAAGGGCTCTTCATCTGGCCTGCCTATAGTTTGTAGAATTTTTATACTTCTTAATTCACATAGAGCCATATATTAATGGCTTTAATTAAATAGACACAAACTCTTTTTATCCCCTTTCTAAGAAATATATACCTATATCATACTAGAGGCTCAACAAATGCATGTTGAAGGAATGAGTGGTTTAACTAAATAATCGATAAGAAGTCCACGTTCCCTTGTTCTCAGCCCCATGCTGCTCACCAGACCTTGCAGCACAGACTCATAGGTGCCCAAAAGTTTTGCAGCATTTGCCAAATCTTCACTCTCCCACAGGGGGCATTTTCTGTAATTCACACGGAGATTCCATATGTCCAAGCAGTCGTGCCCTTGGTGTTTCTCCAAATGACTGATTCCACTATCTATTTAAGGCACTTTTTTCTGCCATAAAACAATAACACTACTATTGATTTTTTTATGTTTTTTCTTATTGTAAAAAAGCTGATTTTTTTTTTCCATGTTGGCATTCTTAAAGTTTGTGATGAATGCTTAAAGCTTCTTAGACATCGGGCCTCCCTGGTGGTGCAACAGGTTAAATCGTAGCACTATGAAGCTATCTGTAGCCACTGCAGCACAAGTTTGATCCCCTGCCAGGGAGCTTCCCACCTGGCACAGCAGATCTCTCCTTCCTCGCCCACTGCTCCTCTCAGCAGTATATTTCATTCAATCCACCTATTCTGCTTCCTACTCTCTCTCTGGTGAATCCTCTCACTCCCCCCACCTCTGGCCTACACACCCAGTTCTTATATATATAAATAGATCTTTAAAAAAAAAAGATTCTTAGACATCTTAAAATTTTTTGTAGCTTTAATGCTACTAGATTTACAAAACAAAAACAAGGGGGAAAATGAATACCAAATACACCATTATCCCAGTGGTGAGTTATTGCACCTCTTTATGTATATCTGGATTGCTTTAATTACTGTTTAAATATTCTTGTCCCATTTTTCTCATCTTTTTCTTTTCTTTAATAAGAATTCTTATATCCATAAAATATTAACTGCTGGACTCCATGCAATTGTAAAATTATGAAGCAAAAAATTGATGCACTTACATCTCATTTTAAAGGGCTGTGTTCAGACATTACTGGTACCTCAATTCTTTTCTAAAACTTTTTTGAGATGATTTCATCTTTTGATTTAACTAATAACACAAAGACCTCTGTGTCATAAGACAAACATCTTAAGGAACAAATCATCAAGCTGAAGAACTAATCTTTATTTTGTGCATATTATACTCAACTGAAATTTTTCTAAGACTTAGATATCAATTTTAAAATTGATATGCTGTCTGCTATGGGAAATAAGCTGATTCTGAATACTATTAATGAGAAATATCCATCATGAGTGATTTTGAATCCATATGCTACAACTTATCTCTTCATTTGCCCAATTTATGTGATAGCATCGTGTTCTGATCTACTGTGACAATGTCTGCCTTTCACACTTAGCATATTCCTCTTATAAATAAGGACTTGTTGGGCCTCCCCAGTGGCGCAATGGGTTGGGCACGGCACTGTGGACCTGTCAGCGGCGCGAGTTCAATGCCCAGCCGGGGAGATTCCCACATGGCACAGCAGACCTCGCCTGCTTCACCTGCTGCTCCCCTCAGCAGTGTATTTCAGTCGATCTGCCTATTCTGCTCCCCACTCTGTCTCTGGTGAACCCTCTCACTGCCCCACACCTCTGGCCTGCACCCTAGCTTGTATGCAAAAATAAATAAATCTTAAAAAAAGAATCATCTCAGAAGTAAGGACTTGTTAAGGGCAGATGAAGGCCAAAGCTTTGCATTACTATGGCACCACTGCTTCTCATCTGCTGGGGTCAGCACTAAATTAGCCCTCTAGTGCAACAGTTTATGTCATGTGGTACCTAGAAGGGTCTGCAAGTGAACCATCTAGAGCCCCTTCTTGAATTGGGTCCATGACAGATTTGGAAAGCTTTGACTATCAGGACTTTGATAATAGGAAAACTCAACTCATACCCTGTTTTGTTTGTTGGTGTTGATTGTTGTGTCTTCGTGGGGTATTTTGTTGTTGTAATTTGGTGTTTTGATTTTTATTTTGTCTTGTTTTATAGCAAAGAAGTAAACGAGGAGGTTGGTCCAAAGGACGAAAGAGGAAGAAACCCCTTCGAGACAGCAATGCACCCAAATCCCCCCTTACAGGATATGTTCGGTTTATGAATGAGCGTCGAGAACAGCTTCGAGCAAAAAGACCAGAAGTCCCGTTTCCAGAAATCACCAGGATGTTGGGTAATGAATGGAGTAAACTGCCTCCTGAGGAAAAGCAGGTAACTGTTCCTATTCCTGATCCTTTGCTTGATTTTGGTATCGCAGAACAACTTTTATCAGAAAAACAGAGACTAGAGCCCCCCTGGTGGCCTAGGGGTTGAGTCTCAGTGCTATCACCTCGATGGCCTGAGTTTGATCCCCAGCCAGGGAGCTGACCCACATGGTGCAGCAGACCTCTCCTGTCTCTCCCACGGTTGCCTTCAGCAGTGTATTTCAGTCAGTTCTGCCTGTTCTGCTCCCCACTGTCTCTGGTGAATCCTCTCACAACACCCCCCCCTCCACCTCTGGCCTATACCCCAGTTCTTCTACACTAAAATAAGTAATTTTTTTAAAAGCTTTTTAAAAAGAGAAAAACAAAGAGGATAGATGGTTGATTATTCAATTTTGTCACATGCCTAGGAGGTCAGAATGTCAGGGCTCCTGTGGCTCCCTTCTCTAGCTCAGTGGTTTTCACACTCCTTCACGGTCCATGGCAGGGGTATGAGTAGTAGGGATTCCAGCACCTCCCTCAACCAAAGCAGGTCCACTTTTCTGTGCTGAGAGTCCAGAGTTTTTTATAGTAGTTGAATATTAAGAAATTTCACAACATAATTTTTTCTACCAAACTAAATGGAAAAATCTTGCATTAAATGAGAAAAGGTCATTTGATAAAATGCTGTTACATAAGATTTTCATTTAAGAAAAGGATTTTGCTGCTTTAATGATTTTTTTTTAACTAGAATTCTGACAAATTTAACCTACTATAGAAAATAAAGTAAGAACTACTTGAATGTATTCTTCTCTAAGACAAAAACTAACCTTACTGTCAAACTGAAACTGATCCATTTGCTAGAGAAATATGAGAGGTAATCAGGACACGCTAGCCATGAATTGGTTGAAATGCAACAAAAACAGAGTGGTAGTAATGATTGTGGGAGTGGCTTCCATTAAAAAATCCTTACATTTTCAACATCAGGAAGATAGCTATATTTCTCTTGTCTTTTAGTCAATTATGACTTGCACTCTTTTTTCTTAACTTTGTGATTATTTTAGAGGTGAGAAAGATGAGAGATGTGAAGAAGTCATTTGTCTTCTCTTTCTACATGACATGGTAGTAAATGTTGGATGAGGTAATAAATATAACTTTCATCAGTCTTATGGTCAGAAAAAAAAATTGATATAAATATATTCTCTTTAAAAAGGATTCCACACAGAATAAAACTAAATTGAAAAATACTCTTAGGAATTAACTAAATTCAAAAATGTTCGAAGAAATCAGATTAAGTTGCAACTTGAAGCTCTGTGTTTATGCGAGCAAGCTGATAGAAGGCAGTGTGTGTCGCCCGTTGTTTTAGCTTAAAGTAAGGGGTTGTGAGGTGTACAGTCTACGTGACACTTATTTTTCAAATGTAATTTTGTTCATTGCTTAAATTTTTTTCAAACAACAAAGAAATAAGTAGAGAAAAAAAAGTAATTATCTCTAGGGATAGCACTGTTAGGTAGTACGAAGGTTTTTGTTTTTTGAACCTTTTATTTGTGTGTGCATGTGTGGTGTGTGTGTGTGTGTGTAAGAGAAGGAGAGAGGGTAAGAAGAGAGACATTTGAAATTATTTTTTAATTAATTTTTTTATTTTTTTTTGAAATTTTTTATTTTTTTTGAAAAATTTTTTTTTGAAATTTTTTTTTTGAAATTATTTTTTTTTGAAAAAATTTTTTTTGAAATTATTTTTTTTTATTTGAAAATAATTTCAAATGTACAGAAGTTGCAAACATAGAATGCTATAAAGGGCATCCAAATATAAATACCCTGTACAATGTTTCATTCATTGTTAACATCTTTTATTCCTTTTTCCAGTTGCATGTGCACTTATACTCTCCTGTGCTTGCTCGTTCATTCCTGTGTGTAAGCATGGGTTCTGTCTCTCTTCTTACCCTCTCTCCTTCTCTTACACACACACACACACACACACACACACACACACCACATGCACACACAATATGTACTTTTCTGAATTATCTGAGGACAAATTACATCATGGCCTTTACCCATAAATGTGTCAGTATGTATTTCCTAAGAATAAACACAAGTTTTCTTATAGAACCACAGTATAGTTATCAGCTTATAATTTTAAATTAACACAATACTTTTCTCTAACCTATCATTCATACTCCAGTTCTGTCAGTTGACCAAGCATCATTCCTCTATAACATTTTTCCCCAGTCTGGGGTCAGGTTTTGAAATTAGTAGTTAATTCTCTAGGTTCGTTTACTTGGACTATATCCAGTTTTTGTCTTTATGATACTGATATTTTTTAAGACTATAACACTCCCTCCTTCTTCTCCCCTCCCATAAGTTTACTCTTATCAGAACATTCCTCACTTTGTATTTGTCTGATGTTTCCTCTGATTAGATTAAGGTTATGCGTTCTTGGTCAGAATGCTGCCTAGGTAGTACTCCTTTCCTGGGTGTTACATATGCAGGCACATAATATCCTTTTATTCCTCACTGATAATGTTAATTTTGTTCATCCAGGAAGGCAGTCTATGGAGAGACAGTTTTAAGAACATGCAAAGAGCATGTTCTAAATTTCCCCCTGGATTTAGTATTGATTGGTGACTTTTGCCTGATCTAATCCCTACGATGATTTTTCAACTCCAACACTCCATCCACATTCACCAGTCAGCCCTCCACAATCTTCCTCCTTCCCCTCCCCATTTATCTGTGTGTTTGTTACCTATTACTATTGGTGTGGGTGTACAGTTTCCTTTTTTTTCTAATGGTTTATAGTTTATTGCTCTACCTAAGTGTTTTGATATTTAAATTTTCCCATTCACCAGTTGGATGTTCCCTACATTTGTCTGTTGCATGAGACGAGGTTTTTAACATGATGTCTATCTCCAGTTTGTGTTCACATAGTAGTAGTATTTTTATATTTTGTATATCTAATTGATGAATGAAAAGGACAAGGCATTAAACAAAATTATCCTGGCAGATCAATGAGCTTTGTTTAAATAATTCATAGCTCAAAGCATGTTTATATAGCTCTCTCAAAGTGGTCCATTTTAGGTCTATAGGATGAGGTCATTGTTTTTTATGGTCTTTGCGTTTCCCAGTTTTTGTTTCCCACTCTTCTGGCTCTTAAAAGGCCAGTTGATGTATGAGATCATGCCCTCAGAATGGTTTGGGGATAGAGAAACAAAGCAATATTCCATCCCTTCCCCTGGGAAGATTAAGTGTGCCTATCTGGTATTTAGCCCTCTTGAGGATGCTAGTGGCCATGTGGAGTTCTGTCTGTAGGTTTGGAGAAATAACTATAGTTGTCTTCTTTATGAATTTTTAAGAGAATGCTCTCATTAGAACTTGTCTTCATTAAATTAGAAAAGGCAGTAAATAGCCTAAAAAGTCATAATCACCTAATTTATAAGAAAGAGATTATATTATTCTATTCATATGACTTGTTATTTTTATTCTCCCCTAAAGCTTATTCCCTGTATATTTTCCTTTTCATATGCTAATTGTCCTGTTTTCTTCAAATAGGTAATTGATATTTTACCTGAACAACATCTCTTTCTTGAAAATAATTCCACATTTCTTTTCTAGCGCTACCTTGACGAAGCAGACAGAGATAAGGAACGTTACATGAAGGAACTGGAGCAGTATCAGAAGACTGAGGCCTACAAGGTCTTCAGTAGGAAAACCCAGGACCGTCAGAAAGGCAAATCTCATAGGCAAGGTATCAGAACCAGACTCAGTTGGATTAGCAGTGTGCTATGCTTAGAGTATCACAACGGAGGATACTCTAGGAGTATACAACAGAGGATACTCTAAGAGTATCATTCTAAAGTGCTAAATATCAAAGAGCAGCTTCTCTCATTTCTGTTATCACCCTACCTTTACTTACAAACACATTGCTCTCAGAAATTTCAGTTGGGTTTCCATATCCAGCATCAACAATTGGCCTATGCTCCAAGACCCCTTGTAGCTGTCTGTGTTTTTTCTAATTCCCAATGCAGGCATTTCTCTGCCCCTAAACAAATCCATCTGCTAAACTATGTAACTACCTTGCTTTAACACCTCTAAGCCTTTCATGTGCAATTTGTCTTAACCTCCAGAGATCATCCTTTTTATGTATCCATTCATGTATGCGGGCATTGAAAAATTTGAAGTGAGCACCTCCTTTAACCTGTCAGGCTCTTATCTAGGCATTATGGGTACCACAGTGAACAAGATAGACAAGATCCCAGTCTTATGGATCTTTTGTCTCCATTGAAATTGTTTATCGCTGCTGCAAGTTCCCCTTCTTCAGGAAACACTGCCAAAGAAGCCCCACCCATATCCAGTCTGTCATTCCTTAGCCGTTGCGTCTTCTTCACACTTGGCCATCTGCCCGTTAAACTATCTTGTTGTGCAAAAAGCCTTGGTGTGTGTTTCCCATCCAGTCCCCCACCCTGTTCTCCTCAAGGTAAGAACTGTCCTGCTGTTTCTCTTGTGTCTAATTTTACAGCTTATTAGTATGGGGTTCCCTCTAACTTTTGTTGACTGATTAATAAAGCATGAATGGCTTCTCGGCTTTTGGCTAAGGTCAAGTGATTAATAAAGCATGAGAGAAAATAGATGTTGTGAGAATCTACCTATACCAGCAGTTTTCATAGTTGGCACAGTTATATGCTAAAGTTTTATTGCTGTTTTGTTTTTTAACTTATTGTTCTCTTATTCTTTCATATTTTAGATGCAGCCCGACAGGCCACTCATGACCATGAGGTAAATTAGTTTTCAATCTACATGTAATGTAGAGTTATAGTAATATTGTTGTTTCTGTTTTCTTTTAAATGCTGTTTTGTTTTTTTTTAATGGATAGCAGAGCATTTCAAATCCTAAATTTAGATTGACTGACTTGCTTTAACTCAAGGATTCTTTATGTAGTCACTAATCTGTCCTTGAATCACAACCCCTAGCTCCAGTCCTTTCTTGTGGTCCAAGATAGACAGAATTTGAAGTATCAAAATGAGGACCAAGTGAAAATTATAACTCATAGTTTATAATCATCAAATGTCTTACTTTGACTCTCAAAGAATTATTTAGGGATCCAGAAAATGGCTAAAACGAACTGTTCAACTACAGTGTGAACAAAGCACAGATGATAATATCTTGCCCCTATGCCTCCTTTCCTCATTGTTTTTTTTTTCCTTTCCTCATTGTTTGTTTCCTGGCATTTTCCTCTCCATTTGGTTTAACCTTATTTCTAGTATTTGGTGGGGGGAGGGGCGGGGGGGGCGGCGGCAGAGAGAAAGAGTGCACGAGCGTGCACGTGCACCAATCTATGGGTAATGTATGGTTGTGAGAAAATAAAATTTATGTTAATTTCATGCTTTAAAATGTTCAGTGTCTCCTCATTGCTTACCATATCACATTCATATTCATCAAATGTCTTCTGTAATGAAGTCCCATCTTCCCTTTTTCCCCATATATAGCTTATATACTGAAAGACTTTACTATTCACTGTCTTCCGGAGACCCCATCTTTCATGCCTATGTCCATATTCTTGCTTTCACAAGAATAGTTTTTCTCCCTCGCCCATATTTTCACCTCCCCATCATCCCATTCTACATCTCAAAATCCTACTCATCCTTCAAATCCTATTTCAAATTTTATTTTCTCCCTCAGTCTTTTCCTGTTTCTTCAAACCTGTTTAACCCTCATAGCTCACTACATTTCTCTTTGCACTTAGTTAATCTGACCTGGTATCGGGATTTTTCAAGTGCTTTTATTGTTCATACTCTTGAATTATTATCTTTTTTTTTTAAAGATTTATTTATCCATACATACAAGCTGGGGTACAGGCCAGAGGCGTGGGGTGGCGAGAGGGTTCACCAGAGACAGAGTGGGGAGCAGAACAGGCAGATCAGAAATACACTGCTGAGGGGAGCAGTGGGCAAGGCAGGAGAGGTCTGCTGCGCCATGTGGGATTCTTCCCAGCTAGGCTGGGCATAGAACTCGCATCGCGTGCTGCCGACAGCTCCACAGCGCAGCACTTAACCTCTGTGCCACCAGGGAGGCCCTGAATTATTATCTCTTTTAAGACACACAGTCTAGTTTTTATCTTGTGCCAGTGCCGGCCTGGGTACCACCTAGCATGGTGGAGGTCTTCCATAAATACTTAATTTACACAAAATTGCTGAATAACAATGGGAATTTTCACCAAAAAAAGGTATTTTTGATGTACTGTTCTGCATGTATTCAGTTGTTTATTAAATCAAGGGAATCATCTCTTTAAAATAATCACTTACCTTGGCATTATAGTTCTCATACCTAATTTGGTGTTGGTGACCATCAAAACATCAAGAAAAGATTTAGACTCTCAGGTCAAATAGATTTATTAGCATCCATGAATCATTAAGTGAGGAGCAGAGTAAATATTAAAGTTTTATTCTTCATATAAATTCTATGTGTTTATATACAACATTTCTATACTCTAATTTGAAGTGTTGTGAATATTTTTTGCTTGAGAAACTATATATCTATCTTTATAAATCACAGTTGAACTGTATTGCGAAGTTTCCAGATTGTTACATACATGTAAAATTATATATTTCTCCCTTTTGTCTGTGTGCCCACACACCACTATCATGAAATTTCCATATTTCTTTTTCCCTATTAAGCATCCTATATAGCTTCTCTGTCCTTAATGGTTGCAAAAGAAAATCTGAACAGTAACTTAAAATATTAGATTGCACATTTTTGACTCATCTTACTTTTTTTTTTAAGATTGATTTATTTATGCATACAAGCTGTGGTGTAGCCCAGGGGTGTGAGGTGGTGAGAGGATTCACCAGAGACACAGTGTGGAGCAGAACAGGCAGATCGACTGAACAGGAGAGTTCTGCTGTGCCATGTGGGAATCTCCCTGGCTGGGTATTGAACTTGTGCTGTAGTGGCTCTGGATAGCTTCATAGTGCTGTGCTTAACCTGTTGCGCCACCAGGGATGCCCCTCATTTTAACTGAATCACTTCATCAGTATAGATTTTGCTGGCCAAAACATAGGTGACATTTTTTTATCTTCAGCAAAGTTGATAGCTGTGGGAGCAGATTTAGACAGTCATAAAAAACTGCTGCTGGTGATTTGAGAAATGAAGTTTTTTCTTAAAATACATTAGTATAATACAAATATCTCTTATTTTGGAAAAGAAATATGTCTCTGTGATGTCTGTCACAGCATCAGAAGCATGTTAAACTAAATGCCAAAAAATGGGATAAATAGGTGGAGGCAGCAGTCGTTTCTCAACTATGCATACAGTTGGCTCTGTATAGCTACCTGGGGATATTGCCACATCAGAATGAAGCTCTCTAATGTTAAGATTACTGACCCAATTAATGTCCCTCAATTTATCAATTTTTATTTTTCATTGAATAATATCTTTCCTAAACCTGGTAATTTCAAAAGAATTACAATCAAAAAGAACGAGCTGGATAGTTTTTTAAACATAGTTACACAGTAATTTCCTTATATATAACTTCTTAGTATAATAGGAGTTAATAAAAATAAGTAAGTGCTTTGGATGAAAAGCAGCCACAGAGACCCCAGGAAAGGAAGCTATGAATTAAGCCTGAAGGATGACCCAAGTTTTGTTGGGGCACCTCAGAGCAGGTAAAGTGCCTCAAGCAGAGCTATCAGCAAGTACCTTGCAAAGGCCTAAAACATAGATTCTAAATACATGCTTTATTTCCCTTTACTCATCCTTTTAGGAGTAAAATGACAACTCTATTAGAGTAATCTTTGAGCTCACTTCAAAAATTCTAAGACCTCAGAAATCTCTCAGCGGACCCCTTCATTTTACTGGTGAGGGAAATGACTTGCTTGGGACAGAGAAGAACCTCCCGGAATCAATTAGTTAAAGGCAGAAGTGTGACCAAAAGCCAGGCCTCTCTCACCCAGTTTAAGGTGGCTGCACCTGCCACGCTGTATGGAATAAACAATGTTAAATGTTAAAATAGGCCTGGTTCCAGATAGCAGCAAAATTTGTTGCCAGTTAAGACAGAAATGACTTCATTTGGGTATAGTAAAAAACCGTTTGTATTCCTAAATGGAACTTAGATGCCTGAGACATTGTACCATGGCAGGTACGAGAGGGCAGAAAGCAAGGCCGATGCGAGAGCCGTTCAAGCCATTTTGCATGGCAGCAGGGTCGTGCAGCCTGGTGCACCATATCAGGAATGTTCCCCAAAGTAGAGGGCGCTTGAGAGAAATATATTGTACTCTGAAGTTTTGGCCTGAAGCCTGGATCACAGCAAAACAGGTTCAGCTCAAAAGTACCTCTGTTCTCTTAGCCTCCACTCAATATATAGAATGAAAAAACAAAGTGAAGAGTATTCTTGCTCTTCTCACATCAAAGGCCAGCCCAATAGACCCAGGAGTCAGCTAGTGCTACTCTCAAGAAAGTGCCCGCATCTCATATGAGGCCTAAGATAGAAACAATAATTTTGTTTCTCCTTTAATTTATGAGAAATGATAAAATGACACTCAGTCTGAACAAATTAGGCCCTTTCAATGAAGAGGTAATGAAAGCCTTAGGATTTTAATCCCTCAAACCATCCTTAGAGCTGCTTAAGTATATCCAAGCCCCCTGGGGGATCCTCTTCATGCCTGGTAATGTACTCGGTAATGGAGGAGAGCTGATGGTTTTTATTACCACTTTTCCGTTAAGTAGAATTTCTGTCTTGCCTTTCAGAGAGTGAACAGTTTCACTTAATTGCTTTGGTCTGTACCAAGGGGCAGGCAGCGTATTACTAACTACATGGTGCTACCCTCTGCCTTACATAGGTAGCTTGTTCTGAACTGTGCCGGTAAAAAGGAGATGAAGCCCTTGGAGAGGCTCTTGGTGCCGTGGTGATGGGAGCTAAGCATCCTCACCCATCCACCTGATGGGCAGGCATTTAGACTTGTGACTAGCTAACTGACGCAGTACATAGGGTACTGAGCAAGGGTAGGGCAAGCAAGTCGTAAGACTTAATGCCCATGGCCAGTGGACGTGGGCTCATGCATTGGATGTGTTGGGGTTGTATGTCATAAGATTTCTGTTCTGCAGCAGCCTAGTAACAGGGTGAAAGCCTGTGACGAGCCAGTAGAGAAAAAGCCACTGCAAAGTATGTCTAAGATCCCTTTTGGAACCAGACTTGTTTGCTCATGCATCAGTTCTCTTTGAAATACGCAAAGAATTGGTTCGAGGTGGAGCTTTGCATGTTGGAACTGGGGTTTTCAATGATAATTTTGTTGTTTAATTTTAAGTTGTTCTGGGAAAGTTCACTTTATTTCAGAGATTAAACATGGGGTAAAAATTCAGTGCTCTGAAAGTTTCCACAGGTAAATGCATAGTTTTTCAGACTTCCATCTTAGATATCTCTCTCAATCAGCTGCCGTTGGTAGGCAGTTCACACAGCCTTCCCCTACAAGGCAGCCACTGATAAGAAAACAGGAGGTTGGTCATCAGAAGTTCCTCATAGGCTGTTCATTGCTTAGCCTTCTGCTGGGCACCAGATCGTCTTGGTTTTCAAAGATAAAAGATACCACTAGTGCAAGAATAGGAAAGATCCATTCTGTCTGACCTTAAACATGTTTGTATAAAAATGGTTTCTAGATTTGTTTTTAACTGTTTTTTATGTTACAAAGACTTTGGATCCTTCACATTTCACTAGCAATTTCCTCAGTACTCATTTCCAACTGTTCTCTTTACCATCCTGCATTATGAAAAATTTTAAATACTGTGCCAAGACATTTATAGTTCATATTCATAATGCTGTCAACTTCATATTCATTGTAGAAATCGCAGCCAAAGCATCTTGAAATATTGACTTTATTCATAAGTATCATTGTGAAATATATTTTGCAGTAGCTTTGTGAGAATTTTACTTTTAATGACTTGTTGGTGAATGAATTTTAGGTTTTGTTATTCTTTTCTATCTCACATAGTCCTTAGTTTTTTCATTTTTAGAGCCTAGTTACTTCTGACTTCTTAGTTTTGTTTGTTTTTTCCTGTGTCTGAAGAAACTCTGTAAGATCCCCAATTAGGTTGCCCCTTATAGAAATAGAAATATCAATGGAGTGCCATTATTATTGCTCCTGGTTGGGGGCTCTCTGCTTAAAATTCTTACTGGTCGCTATGCACATTTAGATTGTATAGTTCTATCCAGAACGCATTGTGTACACATAACCTCTAGAAGCAACTGAGAAAACACACCCAAGCGCCTCCCTGGTGGCCCAGGGGTTAAGTTTTAGCACTATCACATTGATGGCCTGAATTCAATCCCCAGGCGGGGAGCTAACCCACTTCTGACACAGCAGGCCTTTCCTTTCTTGCCTGCTGCTCCCCTTAGCAATGTATTTCAGTGGATCCACCCGCTCTGCTTCCCTACTCTGTGATGAATCCTCTCATCCCCTGTACCTCTGGCCTACACCCCAGTTCTTCTACGCAAAAGAAAAAACCACCTAGAAGGTTCCTTTCTCTATTTCTGCCTCACCATTTTCACAACTGTGTTCTCTTGGTTTCAAAGCACAGAACTAAGCAGTGGCTTCCAAATTCTCCATTAAGGAAATTTATGGAGGTTTGTTTCAAGGTTTCTCACTGCATGGCAGTTATACACATTAGATATCCGAATGCTTATCCCACTTGAGCTCCGTAAAAGTTCAGTTCCAGTGAAAAGGTACTTTCCTCATGGCACATGCACTCATTCCTGCTCACCCTGCTGTTTGTCTGAGGAAGACGTGATCATTGTGTCTTCAGGCACTGCTATTCAATTTATTAATATTTAACTGTTTTGTTACTCTTGACTTACAGAAAGAAGCAGAGGTAAAGGAACGGTCTGTTTTTGACATCCCTATATTTACAGAGGAATTTCTGAACCACAGCAAAGGTGATGATTATCAGAGTGTCATTTTCTGTTCCTCAGGTCTGAGAGGGGATGTAGTTGTCAGAAGGAAGTGAATGTTCAAAAGCAGCAGTAGTGCTAATCCAGACCATAGGACTAGTCTGGAAGAAGAAAACTGCTTCTATTTCACTTTCTAATAAAGGTAGTGACTCAAAAGATCAGTGAAAAAAAGCTGTCAATTTTGTCAAAGCTGCTTTAATCTCCAGATCCAAGGAACTAAATTCTATTACTAATTCAGTTGCATTCAGATGCTTAGCCTGGAACCCTTTGTACAAATGAAAACTTACATGGACCTCCAAAATATAAGAAAGTAAAGCTGACCCTATTGCAGTAAAGAAGAGGACCCACAACTGTCCTTGCCTAGTCTCCCAGGATCCCCCTAATAAGTCTCTGAGGTTTTTCATTGCACAGTTTAAACAACAAAACAAACAAAAATTTTGTAATTGCAACTGTTCCTTGCAATCTTAAGGATACGGAATATGACTGTCTTTAAGAATTAAAATAGCTCTAGGGAACAGGCGCATTATTGCTGAAATTGCTATCTGGAAGGCCATATTGAAATAAGGAGATGATGTGGGGTAGCTAATTAGAGACAGCTAAGCAGAACTTCCAAGAAGTCATTAGATTCCTTGGAGACTGCTGGTGCTATATACGTTCTGTGTGGGGTGTGCTCCTCAGCTCGGGAGGCAGAGCTTCGCCAGCTTCGGAAATCCAACATGGAGTTTGAGGAGCGGAATGCAGCCCTGCAGAAGCACGTGGAGAGCATGCGCACGGCCGTGGAGAAGCTGGAAGTGGACGTGATCCAAGAGCGGAGCCGCAACACCGTCTTACAGCAGCACCTGGAGACCCTGCGGCAGATGTTGACCAGCAGCTTTGCCAGCATGCCCTTGCCTGGTAATGCCATCCCTCACTGAGAACGTGGGGAGGCCCAGGGAAGGGACAGTTTATGTGGGCATCAGTGTGGTAAAGCCAGGTCTCCCTCAAGAGGAAAATCAATGAAATAAGTATATTTTTTGCCCATAGAGTTTTCTGTAGCTTCTGTAATGTCAGTATTGGCTAAAATCATCAGAATGTCAGGCTGTCTGGTCATGTACGTTTTTCTTCAGTTATATTTTAATGTGATCTGTTTCCTTTCTATTAACTTTAATTTGCTATTCAGTACAATGGAAACTGAATAATAAATCCTGAATAGAACACTTTTCTTAGGTATTTTTGCTTGCTTTGAGATGTTGTTCTAATGGGATAGAAGAGGAAATAAATATTAGTATTTCATATGTACACTTCCATATTGAGCATAGTCACAGCACAAAGCTGGGAGTCTCTTAACTTTTTGTTTTATGTAGCTCATATACAGTAACTCTATAGCCTGTTTATTTAAAGTGTGCAGATTAATTTCATTTCTTTCAAGTTTACAAGTATCTCCTGAAATTAAAATCTTGTTTGTGCAGAACAGTTAGAATCACAATTTCTTTTGGTGTGGATACACTGAACTGTGTTAGGGCTGAACTGAATGAGGATGTTCTTACTCTTTCCTCTTATTTCACTTCAGGAAGTGGAGAGACACCCACAGTGGACACCATTGATTCGTATATGAACAGACTGCACAGTATTATTTTAGCTAATCCCCAGGACAATGAAAACTTCATAGCTACAGTTCGAGAAGTTGTGAACAGGCTTGATCGTTAGGGAATGGTGAGTCCTCACTGATGTGATACTTCTATGCCTTGACATCATCAAAAATAAGATGGCACTAGACTGTTTATGCCACTCAAACCCTGTAATTACATGGAATAAATGAGCTGCAGACTCGATTCAGATTCCTGTTGCATGGTTGCTAAATGTAGTAAATCATGTGAGAACACAGAATCAGGATAGTTTTTTTTCTCATGCGTGCCTCAGCGTGGGTTGATGGACAGAAAGGGCATCGTTTTGGTGGTTGGACCTGGCTTCTAGCTCTGTCACTCACCTGTTAACTGTATTCTCAGGTGTTTCCCAAATGGTTTTTGAAAAACAGATGAGAAATTTGGAGGTAGTCAGCCCCAAGACAGCACTTAAAATATCACGTAACTATTAATCTTCCATTTCTTTAGAAAATACTAATGATAATTTACAATAATCGTCAGCAAGAAGTTGTAAGTCAGCAAGTAAGCCTGCATAAGTAAGGAGCTTTCCATCCACCACTCAGTGTCAGTAACTATTATATGCTGAATGTTAACGTGGACAAACCTTACAGTGACACACTTAATGCCCTGGTTGAACAGATTGAAAAATAAACTTTCAAGAAGTAATAAAGAAAGGAGAGGGGAAAATAAGCTTTTAAAAAATATATTCAACAAGTGACTGGTAGTATGTTACATCCTTTTAGAGGAAAAAGGCCCATTTCCAGAGGGATCTGATCATATAAATTTTTTGGTACTGGTGGTCATTTCTTAAATGGAATTGGCATTTGTGCACTCAAATCCCTAGAGATTGGGTGTCCTTTAATATGCCATTTCCATGGGATTGATAGCCCTTTGGTCTGTCAGTTAAATTGCTCCCTACCTGCAAATACGCCAACTGTGTGGAAAGTTTAGAGTGCACCCTGTGGAGAGGTAACCACATGTGGATGCTAAACCAGGAGTAGACAGCAGGATATGCTCCTTAGAATGGCAGGTTTGAATCTATTTGTCCTACAGGAATATGAAGACATCACACATTCATATTCACCACACATTCATATTCAAACATGATTTGGACCTTGAGTAACATGTAACATGTAAATAAAAACCATGTTTCTTTATCTAATGAGGCAACAGCTGCTAGTAGAGACAGAAGCAGTGGTCTTTATCCTTCATGGTCATGCCCTGGGATGGTAACTGTACAAGGCAATTCATTATACTTTAGCCTCAGCCACTCTCAGATGAGGAACAGATTACCATCCTTATAGTGAGTGACCAGATGGAGCGGACTGTACTTCTAAGAGATGGTTGGACTCCCTGCAGAATAAAGTAAGTGGCATTATTGCTGCTTCTTATGAAGGGAACAGCTTGTAAATCTAGGCCTGGGGTTTTCAGGAGCTCATCATCCTTCTCATTTTCACACAGTGTTTTCAATTAGCACTCTTGTAGGCTTGAAAAGAGAAAGCTGGGAGAAACATTGTGGAAGATTGTGAAAGAACATAGTAATTGATAGCATGGTGTTTCCTCACGTAGGTATAGGGCAGTTATTGCAAGTTTTGAGCCAAAAGTGGTTTCCATTTTGAGCATTTTGTCAGTAAGGCAGAAAAAGCTTTATCTGGCTTAGGGCTAAAAGAAATACTGTCTGCTTTCTAAAGTGACTTTCAAAATCTACAATGTTATAGTCCTGATTTTAAACCTATAAGTATTTTGCCCTTGAAAAAGTACCTAAAAATGTGAACCATTTTATTATTATTGATTCTTACACTCTGGCTGTGCAAACACAACTAAGGATAGTTCCCCACACCCCCCAAAACTGTCAAATGATACAATTAGAAAAACTATGATTAATACTAGTTTGGCTTCATTATACAAATATGTACAAACAGCTAGGCTTGATGTCCCCAGCACTGATGGTACAATTAATTACTCTGACATGAGCTTGGCAAAGGCTTCATCCACCGTCAGGACACAGTGAGTGAAGGAAAGCTAATCGTCTGCAAGTTTTAGAGGAACATACTAGAGCTGGCAGGGGCCCGTGGAAATCCCAGCATTTTACATATGAAGAAACTGAGTCCCCAAAAGTTGAAATGCCTTCCCTGAAAAATACCCGAGTAGCTGAGTACAAACTCCAGGACTAGCAGAAACATATCTAAACTCTGGTTCAGTGGGGTCTCTAAAACACGGCTCTAAGAAACTGGGGAGTGGGGGTGGTATAAGAGAAAAACATTGAAAATCCTTGGAATTAGAACATTAAGATACATAGGGAGTGAATGGAAAAGAATTACAACCCAGAAATTATAATGGTGTATAAAGTTTTGGTCAACTTGTTAAAAATATTTTTGTCATTTTTATAAAATTAAATTTAGACAGACAGATAGTATAAGAATTACCCCAGCTGTCACTTTCTTTGTGGCTAACTAGTAACTAGAGAAAAAGAAGCTAGACAGAAGCTGTAGAGAGGAGATTTCCTGTTGAGCGGTGAATGCTTTATGTAAACTATCAAAATCCATATGCTGCTTCACTTCAGTTGGACCAACTGATAGATACTTGGCGGAGGATTGGGAGTTTAAAAAAAAAAAACCCTCTTAGGTGATTGCATTTGTATCATTGTGAGAAAATATATTGTTTGTATGCACACAGGACATTCTTAGACTTGCAGAGATCCTTACACTTACATTTGAAGACAATTGGTCTTGATTGACCACACATTCTTTGGACTCAAGTACAGCACTAATTTTCCATCATCGGATTTGTCCCTGGTGGTTGCTGCTCTGTATTCAGCCCACGGATTTTCCTGCCGCTCCATTGTTGCTGAACTGGAGCAGGGCCATGTTTCCCATTGAAATGTTATCTCAAACATCTCAATGAGCTTGCCTGCGTGCAGCGCTGTGCTCTTTAGTTTACACACGCCCTGCTCCTCACCTAACTCCTCTGAAGATAGAACAAAGCATGTTTTTACCCAGAGCTGTAACTTTCAGATCAGCGCTTACCTTTTTTGGCATCTTCTTCACCCCACTCCCACCCCTTCCCCAATTCTACAGGTGTAGAGCTCCAGGATGTTCTGTGTTTTTACTTGTGAGGAATGAGAAGCCATCCATGGAAATTTGAATTGAGTGGAGGCAGAGTGGGCGTGGAGATTTCTCTGTGAAAGAAGTACCAGTTACGAGCTAAATGCCTTCACCCCAGGAAGCCATATGAGGGAGCAGTGAAAGGAACACATACATGAACTTCCTCTGGAATCATTCTTATGGACTTTGAAATTATACAGCCTCTCCCCTAGGTCTTCAGTTTCCTGTTATCTCCATTTCTGTTGAAGTGGACCTGCATATATTCTGCTGACCAGGCAACCTGAGACTGACATTGGCAGCAGTGAAGCATTCTCGTTGTTCCCATTCTTAGAGGCCCCTTTGATCAGTAGTGCTCCAGTTTTCATACTTGGATGTCACCTTTTTTTAATGCCCTTGGGGGGTATTTTTTATTCCCTCCCCCAACCCCAGCAAGTTATACATCTCCATTGTCTGACCTGGAAGGAGAGCTGCTCTCATTGGGCAGACCTGTCTTCTCCCATCATCTCCCTGCTGTGACTCCAAAGAAAGGGACTTACTATGACAGTGTCCTGTGGAGCCAGACTAGTGGGGGGCCAGCCCTCCCTCAACGGAGGCTTTGTGCTTGCTGGGAGCAGAATGCTCTCCTTCCTCCCTGGTGCTGCCTGCTGTTTGCTCAGAGTGGTTCCTGCCCATACGCTGTGTCCCAGCTCCAGGGAGGATCCTCTGTTCCCATCTGTTGGCAATATCTTGTGGAGCATTTTGCTGAAGAAAAGGTCGTTGGTAAATGGGAGAAATGGGAAAAGTAGTTTCTCATTTGATGTGGGAGGAAAGAAAATGTATCATAAGTGAAAACTAAGGGAATCCCTGTCTGCTTTAGATATGAAGTTCACGGGGATCGATAGGTAGAAATCTCATTCAAAATTGTCTGTCTCTTGAGCTCACAAAAAGGAATTCTCCTGTCTTTTATCTTCCTTCTGTGACCTCAACTGCAGAATCTATGTCAAAAGGACAGGCTTACCTTCTTGCTTCCTTCTTAGGAAGTGATTTTTCAAACACCAAAAGGGAAGAAGGGCTTCTGATTCTCACCTCAGGGTTTGGTTTGGTTTGGTTTTGATGCTGTAGAGCACAAGCCTGCCGGTTACAGCTGAGATCTTTGGCACCAAAGCAGGGCGTGCTGAGCCCATTGTCTAGGCACTGAGCCACTGAAGCAGGTGGCAGCACGCCCCCTCACAATATGCTCCAAAGTCAGGGTGCACGCCAGGAACCCCGTCATGTGGCTGCACCATCCTCAGCATCTCCTTACCTGATTTATTTAGCCCAAAGGAAATAAAACAGCAGCAAAACCACCTTTTTTAAATGTCTTACGTGAACACCCATCAAATTTGCATGCACTGAAGCCCATCTACCACCACTGGGCAGTGTTTCAAAGTAAGAGCCCACAATATTGCTGTAAACCTCCCCAACTCACCTGCTTTTCTGTCTTCTGTTCTCCCCTGCTGTTCCTGTCACTTCGGAGGCCTCGCCTGCTAAGCCCAATGTAGAACGCACTGTCTCTGGCAGAAGGACATCGATATGCCAGTTCTGTAACTTCGTGTCTGCCTCCTGCCAGATGCTTCCTCTCCTTCCTTCCTCCTAATATTTCTCTGTTTCTCCTTTGTGTTAGTTTTGTGTGACGTTTTTAGAAGTTCTGTTGACCAGGAAAGGCTGTAACTTGGTCCAAAGATGATCATTCTCCTGACTCACGATAGAACTAACAGTGACTTGAAACAAGTCAATTCAGAAATGGGGGGATCTCCAGAGAGCCCACATTCTGAAGACATTTTTCACCTACAAGCAGTCTGCTTTTAAAGTGCTGCCTCTCCCAGCTACACATCTGAGTCACTGGTGCCTGGGATTCAGCTGCCACAAAACTGTCAGGTTCTGTTAAGGAAATCGGTATCACCTCCTCTCTTCCCTGTGCCCAACTAGGAGGTGGTAAATGAGGTTACAGGCTAACACAATACCCAATTCGTGTTTCCCAATAAACTTGTAGATATTACTGCACTTACATGCTCTTCTCAAGAAATAAGTTGTTGCCTATTCAGTGTTACAGGTTTCTTTCTTTTTATTAAAAAAAACAAGGAGCAGTTAAGGAAACTGAGACAAAGTGTTTTGTTTCTGACAAATTTTAGAAAAAAAAAAGTGTACATGTGTTTGGAACTGTTGAAATGCCAAGTTTTCTGTACAAGTGTTTTTGTAATTAAACTTTTAGATTATCTTTGTTTTTTTAAGAAGTCGATATGCTTGCTTGATATTTGCCTCATTAAAACTTTTCTATATTGAATCTACCCGATTCAGTTTTACCTGCATCGTAAGGATCATAAGGAAAAAAGTCCTACCTCTGCCTTTTCATCTTAAGGACTTTGTCAACTTTACATTAATCATCAAGTCTGTTATGCTTTTAAAACAGTAACACATTCATTTCACTAATTGCTTTTTCAAAATGTCTTAGCCTGTTTGAGAATATGTAACAATGCAGTGAATTGTAATTCATTTTAATACAGCAGTAGTATTCTGGTGACAACTTGAAAGAAATCTGATGTTTTTAAAGTCGGTGATTTCAATTCCCTTGATTATCAGACTGAAGACAGTCTTCTGTGTGACAGAGGATCTAAGTTCTCCTTAAATGATTGCGTTTAAAAATAACCATTACTTAACCAGTCAAAGTCATTTTCTATGGAAATTTGTCACCTATTTCCACCATACTTTAAAAATTCTAGGGGTGAGGTAACCTGGCTTCCAAAGCCTGCTGCTTTCCATGTAGCCAGCCCCTGCGGCAGCATCACACGAGACTTGCTTTGTTCCAACTCCAGCTCCTCTTCAACATGACACACGCTTCAGCTCTTTCACACTGTGTTTGGACAGGCGGAATTAGGTAGCAGAATTGACCGTACTTCAGAATATCTGAAAGCTCTGTTACATAAATGCCAAGAATAACTGAGGTGACTCGGTTAGGATTGGTCCTAACTAAGTTTAACAGACACCCAAATCAGCAAAAACTTAGAAGTATCTTGTAGAAAAACATTCCAAAAGTAGAGTGTTTGCACACAGTTCCTTTCTCAAGGTCACCTCATGGTCCAAAATAGCCATTTGACCACCAGCTGTCATCTGGAATTCCTGGCAGCGTGATAAAGAGAGCAAAGGCAGAACAGGCTAGGCCAGCTGATTCAGCACTCTTTAGAGACTTCCTGGAAACCACACTCAACACTTCCAGAAAGCCCGATCACATGACAACAAGGCAGAGAAATGTCATCTTTCCTTGGACATTACTGTCTCCATTAACATACATGGATTAGTCAGAAAGAAATTGAGTGTGGAGTCGCAACCATCAGCTAATCTGGTGACTCAAGTGACTCCACCCAAGCTCTGAGGCTGGCCCTGCCACACTAGTGAATGGGACACATCATCTTGCCTTTACCTCTGGGCCATCTGAGAATGGCCTTGTTCTTCCTTATCATCCACCCCAACCCCACCCCCACCCCACCCCCAAGCAGCCAGAAAGTTGAAAACTGACTTCTGTCCAGGTTAGCATTTCCTGTTCCCACCTTAGCTCCTCCCCGACCCCTCAACAGCTGGCAGCCAGTTTGGTTTGGTAGAGTCAACATAAACAAGTGGTAATATTTCCCCCAGTTGTTTGTTCCCTTTCTCTAACTGCTCAGCTTCTGCTGTATTTAAACAACCCAGTATAATCTTCCCCTAAGGGTGGAGAAATGGAAGTATTGCTTGCGGAAAAGCACATAGCCACTTCCTGCCCTCTGAAAGAATTTCCTGCCTGGCAACTGAAAGTTCCAAGTCAAGGACTTTTGCTTTGTTATATTTATTTACCTTTTGACAGATAGCCTGCACTCAGAAATAAACTTTACAATATCTGTAGAAATAAACACTAGTTCATATGGCAATTCTTAAAAGATCAGGATAGAGTGAGAAAGAGCAAATGAAAATGTTAATGTCCATCCACTCATCCAAAACCATTACAGTTTTTAAAAAAAAAATTAGTTTTCATGGGAATGTATGTCTTCAGGGAAAAATTTTTGCCAGAGTTAAACAATAAGTTTTCTTAGTCTAGAAAAACACAAAAGGGAGAAGAGGACAAGAATTATACCCAGATAGGGGTGATTTGGGAGAGATTAAGAGGCGGACCAATGCAAATTTTCCAGCTGGAAGGATTTTTGTAAACCACCTACAACACTGGATTGGAAGGATGCCTTCGATGTCTAGGTAGGAATGCAAAAGACACGGGTGCAGTGGTGGTTTCTTTTGAGTCTGAAATGCCCTCACCTGACACTTAAGAGTCAGAGCTCTCTATAATCAGCTCCTATGTTCTCCATTCCCCTCCAATTCACTATTTGGGACTGCAAAAGTATTTATAAGGACTTTATCTGAAAGGTAAATGAAATACGAAAGTCCAGATTGATAGCCATCAGAGTATTTCTAGTAGAGGTGAAGGGAGCGGAAAGGTAAGAATCATTGGATTAATTGTAATTTAGGCGTTTTTCAAAGTTTTTGGAAGTTTTGACTCAGTAGGTTATTAAATCAGTATGTTAGTCAAAAACATAAGATTAAATTGAAGAGAATCAAAATGCATTACATATAGTAAGGGTAAGTATTATTTGGTGAAACTCATGTTTCTAGTTCCCACACTTTCATACAGATACTTGTTGGGATACAATGTAAAATAGATTGCCCCTTCCCCTGGCAGGACAGTAACGAATCGGTGACTTTTTCACTACCTCCAAAATTGGATAGAACTGGGTGTGTGTGTGACTTTAGGCATGGTGCTCAAACCACCCTGTGGCTCAGTTTTCTCATCTGTGATAGGTGAATATCACAGATATTAGCTATTAGAATCCTTTCTATTGTGTAGAGATTTTGTGTGTGTTAAATTAGTTAACCCATGTAAAACACTTAATAGTCTGTCACAGAATAGACACCTAAATATTAGCTATTATAATTTGTGAAAGACTTAAGGGAAAGGAGAACAATTAGATACATACTCCAGGCCAGACACTGCAATTTTTAATAAATTATGTCGTTTAATTCCTATCACAACCTCATAGCATTGGGCTACTATATCCATTTTACAAATAAGTGACTAAAGACTCAAAGAGGATAACCAGCTTGCACAGTTATCCAACTGGGAGGAGGTGAAGAAAGCGTTTGTACCCAGATAGTCTAACTCCACTTTGACCATGAGTATGTGCCACACTGTCCTTGGGAGAGGTCCTGAGATACGAGTTCAAAGCAGCCGTATAGTAGGGTCTGGAAACCAGAATTAGATCTACTCATCCAACAATATTTGTTGATTTTCTTGTGTTGGGAGCTTTCATAGTTCCCTGTCCACTGGAGCTTGCTTATATCCTGCTAGGGCAGGGGCAGGGGACTATAAACAACTATCCTAGCAAACTCAGCTTTGTTTGCCAAAACAAGATGAAATGCTATAAACTAACTAGGGTAGAAGAAAGACTTCTCCAAAAAAAAAAAAAAAAAATGACGTTTGAAGAATCCACATTGATTCAAAGGACTGCGAAGGACTGAAGGAGGATAGAAAGACCACAGTCCTGAAGCAGAAATGAGCTCTGGGATTTCAAGGACTAGAAAAAGCCAGTGAGTCTGGAGCAGAGGAAATGAGAGGGAGTGGCTCTGAGGTTGAAGGTAGCAATAAGGAGGTCGCTGGAGCCTTGTCAGATGTGGTAGAGTTTACATCATATGCGTAATGTGAAGAGAGTTCGACACCAGTAAGTGCAAAGATCTGATTAATATTTTTCAGTATCCACTCTGTCTACTGAGCATTGAATAGTAGGGAGGCAAAAGAGGAATCAGAAAGACCCATTAAAAGGTTGGGCAGGACAGGGCCCCCCTGGTGGCACAAGGGGTTAAGTATCAGCCTATGAAGCTATTGGCAGCCACTGCAGCATGTGTAGGATGCCCAGCAAGGGAGCTTCCCTCGTGGCACAGCAACCTCTCCTATCTCGCCCACTGCTCTCAGCAGTGTATTTCAGTCAGTCTGCCTGTTCTGCTCCCCACTGTCTCTGGTGAATCCTCTCACCACCCCCCACCCAAACCCCCCACACACCCCTCTGGCCTAGACCCCAGCTTTTGTATGCATAAATAAATCTTAAAAAAAAAAGTTTGGATAGGACAGCAGCTTAGCCTAAACTGGTAGCAGTGGGGGTAGAAAAGAGCAGGTGAATTCAGGATATGTTTTGCAATGGAAAGACATTGCTAAGGGATTAGATGTGAAGAGTGAAAGAAAAAGAATGGAGGATAACGCCCAGATTTTTTTGACTCAAGCAACTAAGTAGTGGATGGAGGCGCCATTGCCTGAGATGGCATAGACTTGCTAAATTTGCCATTTCACCAGCAGATTAATCCCGGGTTAAGACATCTGCATCTCTGTTATTCGTTAAAAGGTTCCTTTCAGCTCTTAAATACTGTGGTTCCATGGGATCCTACATCAGGTATGCTAACACTCCTGCCATCCTCAGCACATAAGCACACACACACAAGGACCCAGGGACTCAAGCTGTTCACTGAACTATGAAATTAAGGAATGGTCTCCTTTTTAATTATTCAAGCTCTTTAGGAAAAGAATTTTTTAAAACCTGAATCTGCATTCAGTTAAGATTGGCATAACGCAGCCAAGTCTTGTAGGATGTAAAAATCATACCATAACCTGATGGTTAGAAAATCCTGGTCAAGTAATAGAAAGTGTCTGCTTGAAGGAGACTGGCCAAAAGTATATTTTGCATCATTCAAAGAAGGGAAATGTGGGCCTCCCCGGTGGTGCAGCGGTTGGGCGCTGCGCTGTGGAGCTGTCGGCAGCGGTGATGCGGGTTCGACGCCCGGCCGGGGAGATTCCCACATGGCACGGCAGACCTCTCCTGCCTTGCCCGCTGCTCCCCTCAGCAGTGTATTTCCGTCTATCTGCCTGTTCTGCTCCCCACTCTGTCTCTGGTGAACCGTCTCGC